>CAJUYH010006703.1:3062-19401 GCA_910591685.1 Galerucella tenella
AAAAATATTAATCGTATTATTTTGGGGTTTAGTTAAATCAGCACAAGGGTTGATAGCTAAAGACAAAAGTGGAACTTCGGATCCGTATGTAACAGTTCAAGTAGGAAAAGTTAAAAAACGCACAAGAACCATGCCACAAGAGTTGAATCCTGTTTGGGATGAAAAGTTTTACTTGTAAGTATGAAATTCTTCTAAAATTTGTTGAAAAAGATTTAAGATATAAGTCTTGGCATTTTTTTATTTATATCTTCACTCAATTATTTGGAGATATCTCAAAATAATTATTTTTTCAGTGAATGCCATAACTCTTCTGACAGAATTAAAGTCAGAGTGTGGGATGAAGATAATGATCTTAAGAGTAAGTTACGACAGAAACTAACAAGGGAGTCTGATGATTTTTTGGGTCAAACTATCATAGAAGTGAGTATTCTACTTAATATTAAGTGACATGTATTAACATTTCACCAACCATTTCCTTAATTAAGGTAATTCACAACTCAGATTTGGGAACTCCTAAATGCTTTTCACGTTTCACCATGCGCTAAGTAATACCCAAGAGTAATAATATCATATCCTAACTCCTATCATATCCTAGCTCTTATAGTCTTCGATGAAATTCGCTGACACCACAAATCTTCTTTTTCTCTTGTCGGATAAGTAGGTACATTAAATATTATTTCAGTAAATAATTTGGATTCAGACATAATCGACCTTTTCTATCTCCTTCATCCTCTATTTCACAAAAAAACGACATACATTACATGAAAAGGTGTGTAAGAAGAAGAAGCCCCCCTATCAAAGCTCTGTTTTTAATTAAATAGACAGTCCATAATAGTTATTTATGTATCAAGGGTATAAATAGATGTTTATGCCTGCGGTACATACAAAATTTTATGTCATACTAGTTCGTTATTGCAATCCAATCTCAATACAAATCAGTGTTTCAAAAAATGCGGTTTGAATTAATAGGTGAATGTTGACAAACGTAAATGTCATATCACAATATACTATTATATGTGTCAAAGTTAGGAGTCAAAATGAACGAATATTTTGGAATTCCTGACGAAATTATTGAAAAAGCAAAGAAAGCAACTGTAAATCTGTTGCCAAAAAAGTCTAAAGAAGCTTACGACATGGTTATTAAATAAGTTGAACAAAAAATTATTTCTCTTTATGCCCGCACGGGCATAAAGTACGACATTAGATAGTTGGTAACTAAGCAATAAAAACACAATAATGAACTGGTATGACATACAAATATATTTTTGCCTATTTTACCGGAAAATCAATCACGATTTTTGAGGTTTAACCATTCACGGGAATTTTTTCGGTAGGTATAATATACTATATAACGTAATTATATTTTCAGGTACGCACATTATCAGGTGAGATGGACGTTTGGTATAATTTGGAAAAAAGAACAGATAAATCGGCTGTATCTGGTGCTATTCGCCTTCACATATCTGTAGAGATAAAAGGAGAAGAAAAGGTAGGTTTTTAATATTTTAACATTCCCTATAAATAAATAACATTATAAAGTATCCCAAAAGTGAAAAAAAGCCAGAAAAAACATCTGCTCGTTGGAAATATCTAGTAGGACTTAGACATTATTGTTCTGGAAAAAGTAAAGATCTGACTATAATGGAAATACCACCAAAGATGGGACATATCACAATACAGAATCTATAAAAATCATGTGATCTGTTTCAGGGATCATTGAAGTGTTCCATACTCAAAACTTCACTATGTATAGGAGTGTACCCACTAGAATGTGCTGTTAAAGGCAGAAAATATACATAATTATTGAATTTTCAAGTTATTGATATTTTTTTATAAAAAAAAATTCACGGTTATACTCATTGAAGAGCTGGTAAACAAAATGGTGATAATATAAAAAGAGACACGCATAAAGTCGTGTGCTTTACATCGCGTGCAGTGCAACAGATCCTGATAAGCTAATTGGGCGTTACAATTTGCCTTGCTATATTTGTGCATATATCTTAAGACATAATGGATTTCGTTGAATGTATTGTGTTTTGCAGGTGGCGCCTTATCACGTCCAGTACACCTGTCTTCACGAAAATCTCTTTCATTATTTGTGCGAACAGAATAATGGTATAGTTACTTTACCAGAAAATAAAGGAGACGATGCGTGGAAAGTTTATTTTCACGATGCAGCCGAAGAAATTGTCGACGAATTTGCAATGAGATACGGAATAGAGCTAATTTATCAAGCTATGACGTAAGTACAAACAACGGGTACTTGTGTATTTTGAGCGTGAAGTGATTGCCGCTAGAGAAAAAGCGTAACTATAATGATTTTTAATCTTTTTCAGTCATTTCCACTGCCTTTCAACAAAATATCTATGCCCAGGAGTACCTGCTGTTATGAGTACTCTACTAGCTAATATCAACGCTTACTACGCACACACTACGGCATTATCAGCTGTGTCAGCAAGTGATAGATTTGCTGCATCAAATTTCGGAGTAAGTTTGTATTTTATTATTCCACTGGTATACGTTCAGAAACAAAACATGAGCCAAATCGTTATCTATTATCTCCTTAATAAAAATATCCATTATTTCACGACCCACTCAAGAATTATGTATTTCCATTACAGAAGGAGAAGTTTGTTAAACTTCTAGATCAGCTGCACAACTCGTTACGTATAGACCTTTCGATGTACAGAAACAACTTTCCTGCTTCCAGTGTCGATAAGCTAAAAGATTTAAAATCAACCGTGGATCTTCTCACGAGTATTACTTTTTTTCGTATGAAGGTACAGGAATTAGCTTGTCCACCTCGAGCTTCGACCGTAGTCAAAGATTGTGTGAAAGCATGTTTGCGGTCGACTTATCAATTTTTGTTCGAGAATACCTATGAATTGTACAATAGGGAATTCCAAGCAGATCCTAATGAGCCGAAAAGGGATCCAGATGATCATGGACCGCGACTGGAAAGCGTCGACTTCTGGCATAAGCTTATAGCATTAATCGTATCAGTTATTGAGGAGGATAAAAATAGTTACGGGCCAGTGCTGAATCAGTTTCCACAAGAACTGAATATTGGGCAGGTGAGTTCACCATTTTTTTTAACTCAACGGTGCGTTGAGTATCGTAAGCCCTCTCCTTTTTTAAGCTCATTATACAAATGCTTTCATAATTACCAGATGTCTTTGTTTTTTATGTCTGTTTGTTTGCAGCTGTCTGCGGCTACAATGTGGAGTCTGTTTGCTGTGGACATGAAATATGCATTGGAAGAACATGAGCAGCACAGATTATGTAAATCATCAGCTTACATGAATCTTCATTTCAAAGTGAAATGGCTGTATTCGAATTATGTGAAGGATGTTCCACCGTACAAAGGTGCTGTACCTGAGTATCCGGCATGGTTTGAGCCGTTCGTCATGCAATGGTTGAATGAGAACGATGATGTGTCGTTAGAATATTTACATGGTGCCTTTAATAGAGACAAAAAGGACTGTGTAAGTACTATTTTATTTTAATTTCACCTCGTCCTCGAAGTTTTTAAAATAATGTCTGAAAATAGCATTTAATTCGATGCGTTTGCAGTTCCAGAAGAGCAGTGAGCATGCGCTTTTCTCAAACTCAGTAGTAGACGTTTTTACGCAGTTAACCCAGTGTTTCGACGTCGTTTCTAAATTAGAATGTCCCGATCCCGAGATATGGAAGAGGTATATGAAGAGATTCGCGAAAACAATAGTAAAAGTATTAATAGCGTACGCCGACATAGTGAAGAAAGAGTTCCCTGAACATCTAAAGGAAGAGAGAATAGTAAGTAAATCATCAAATTACTTTTCGTTGTGTAAAATTATTCCTTTTTTTTTCAGGCATGTATTTTAATGAACAATATACAACAATTACGGGTGCAATTAGAAAAAATGTTTGAATCAATGGGTGGTGATAAGTTAGAAGAAGATGCAGCGAATATATTAAAAGAGTTGCAGCAAACTTTAAACGGAAGCTTAGATGAATTAGCAACACAATTCGCCTGCAGGTATGTGAATTTTTTTATGTGTTATGTGTTATTTTTAGGAACAACATTAAAAATACACTTTCAAAAAAATTTATTTGTAAATTTTGTAGTTTGGAGCACAGAATAACAGTAAGCGTGAAGGAACTGGCCGATCTTTTACTTGCTATAAAAGGTGGAGGACAACCAGGTCAGTTAAATCAACCAGCACAAAGAAATGCAGTTGCAGTTGAAGCAGACGAAGTTTTAAGGCCTTTGATGGACTTATTGGATGGTTCTTTATCGCTTTACGCTCAATCTTGTGAAAAAACTGTTCTTAAAAGGCTACTGAAGGAATTGTGGAAGATTGTTATGAGGATACTGGAGAAGACCGTGGTATTACCTCCAATGACTGACAAAACGGTGGGTGTTTCACTATAAATAACATCTTTGACTAATTTTTTTCATATTTGCTATTCCAGATGATGTTCAAGAGCTTAACAGACAACGCCAAAAATTTAGCAGCAAATACGAAGATAGAAGATATGTCTAAGCTCTTCAAGAATCACATGACGGGAAAACAAGATGTGAAAAACGCTCTGAGTGGAGTCATGGATATTTCTAAAGAAGTAGAAAAAAATTTATCCCCAAAGCAATGTGCGGTGCTTGACGTAGCTTTGGACACTATCAAGCAATACTTCCATGCTGGAGGAAATGGACTGAAAAAAGCCTTCTTAGACAAAAGTCCGGAACTACAAAGTCTCCGGTACGCTTTGTCGTTGTATACGCAGACGACTGATACGCTTATCAAGACTTTTGTTACTACCCAAATCAATGAAGGTGAGTTTTTGATGTTTATATTGTTTTCACAAATTACATTGTCCACCACCTTGACACTCCAATTGAAGAAAAATCGATTAAAGTTGCAGTCCATTTTGTAACAGGGAAAATCATTTGATCAAAAGTTTGAGTAATAATATGTAGATGGAGCAGCTTTCATCGAGTTTTTTTATAGCAAACCTTGATACTTAACTACTCTTCCTTCCTCACCAAAGTGCCGCTAAACAATAAACACACGATGCTGCAAAGACAGCTCTCTATACGAGACGAGTCTGAAACAGAATCCGGACTAGAAGCTTTAGAGGAACCTTTGAAAGCTAAAAAGAGAAAGGAGAGCGAAACCCAGCAAGGTAGAAGTTTGATGCAAAAAAATAAACTGCTAGTTTCGAGCATTTTTTGCCACAACAATTTTTGCAAAGTTTCTTAGACAACACTCATCTCAATTGTTGACAACTAAATAGCCAATTTTATTCCTTCGCGTATTAATTAAAAACATATAGCGTATATATAGAGTTTTTTCAATAAAATTAGTTGGGAACATTGAGCATGAGTACTTCTCAGCAAATCAATTAAACCAGTTTACTGCTAATTACATATTTCATCAACAACTTGTTTCTGTACATTTGGACAGTAGCAAATACTAAAAGTTTTATAGCTTGCTTAAAACTAAGTTTTAGAGAACTAGCTCGTAGCCTATAGCATTAGAATTTGTTCTTTATATAGTTTTTCATAATATCTTTGAAATATCACGTGCTGTATTTGGCGTGACAAAGTCTATACCCAATATAGTTCTGGAATATCAACACCAAAGGCCAAGCAAGATATCTCACATATTCTCTTGTCTCACAATAGCTGCCTGTAAATTAGGGTCTTAAATACTCCACTGCCTCCATGTTACGCTTCAGCATCTACACCTGGTCCTACTTCACTTGACTACTTCATGTACTACATTTAGTCTTCCTCCATTATTCTTAGCATTCAGAGCATCTTATCTATATGATTTTTATCAATTCCCTCTTCATCGGTACAAAATATCAATACAACATAGTAAATTTCAGATTATCTGTATCTATACATTAAGTAGGTACCTTCTCAATATCATAACTTTTTTATTTGACCTTGCGACAACCATACTCGTTAAAAACAAAGCTATCTATGAAGTACATACCTGGAGCACTCATTTCATTCCGCAAAAAGTATGAAAGTTGCAGTGCTTCAACATCAAGCTTTCATATATACGATTTTGGCATCAAAATTAACATCACATTTCTGTTATTCTTGTATCACCAAAAAACTCAGCTTGACTGAGAATCAGCTGGAATATATTTCAATTTTAAATACAGTGCAATCGCAAAATTGTCCTTTCCCTTATAACTTCTGGGCGAAATGAGATAAAACTATGATAAAGCAAAATAAGAGCCTATTCTGCTCTTATTAACCTGATATTTTCTACATTGCCTCAAGGAATGTATTAAAGAACCATAATTTATATATCAGGAGAACAATAACAATTTTCAATGGTCAATAATTCGGAAGAAATTCTCTTGAATTTTTTTAGTTTCAATAATAGCCCCATCCAGTATTCATATATTTTTTATTCACTGTCCATTTCTACAAACATCTCAAAACACTTCCTAGTGGATCTTATAGTAGTTATGTTTTACCGTCCCTTAAAACAATGCAAAGTATTTCATGTGAATCGGAGTTGTACCTTGAAGTTCCTGGTTCAGAAATGTCCATTACTGCAATACTACTATTCCATGTTTCTCATGGCTTAGTCTCATTTCGTTCAAAATCTATAAGAGAGGACCACACTGTATATAATACCATTACAAAGATCACTAATGCATTCAAGCAAAGGAAAATGTTTGCTGCTTTAAACTTAAGATCTATAGGTACACTTGCATGAGGTCGAACCAACTTAAACTTTCTTAATGTGTTGAAAATTGGACTTGCTTCTATAGGGCGAGAGAGAGACCCTGCCAACCAACAGATACCTGATTCGGTTAGGTCAGAGCAGGCACACTTTATATGCTCTACTTTTTAGTATCTTCCAGACAAAGACGACAGTCCAAGTCTTAGCATATTATGATTTAGATAACAGTGGCCTGTTAGACAATGTAGGCCATGTCTACTATAGTCTAATGTTTGTTTGGATACATTTTTCGAAGGATGTATAAAAGCCTTTGAATGAAACAATTCTGGTATATTATGCCAGAAGTCTAAAGCTTTTCTTGCTATCCAGGAATTTGCTATGCTAATTGTAAGTTCTGGTCATATAAAAACACGTGCGGCACCCTCCCTTGCAAGAGAATATTCCTTCTCATTGCCAGGGATCCAGACCAGCAACACTCTATCGAGCTCTCCTATTAAAGAGAGTATTTTTGTCAGTCTAACACCAATTTCGACATTATACGGTAAGAGCTAAGTGCTTTCAAGCCCGCTTGGCTATCCGAGGAAATTTTCATTCTTCTATGTATGGGATGGTTTGCTTCAATCTCTCTACACTAAGAACGGTATAAGGCAGGTGTACTTCACTATTGGAGGTTTTATGTCAGAGGTCATACTCAGAAAACTTTGACTTTTAGTGTCCACAAGCACTTTGCTCTGTATAAGCCTGATTTGTGCATTTAGAAATATGCGCATATGCATTTAGAAATATATTGTCCTTTTAGCCTTCCTTTCCAGAAATATATGGAGAAAAGGTGAGTCCAGAAGGATTTCCATTACTGCTGACAGTTTGATATTGATGGCACCAGTAACTGCCAGAAATGACTGTCTCTGTATACCAGAGAACTTTGCTTGGGAATCACTAATAAAACCTCGTATTTCAAAAGATAATTTTAAACTTTATTTAGTTCAGCTTAACAATATTAGGAAGCATGTATTTTTCACTCGTTACATTTTTTACAGCTTTACTTTTACCGAACTAAAAGGAATTACTGTTGTTGAAATTATTCAAATAGTTATGTTTTACAGATAATATCGATGGTATTGAAAGTAGTGTTGGAGAGGTTTCAATTCAAGTGGATCTATTCACTCATCCTGGAACTGGTGAACATAAAGTAACTGTTAAAGGTAAATCATAATATGTTTGTATTTTAATCTATATTATTTATTTAATCTATTTAATCTTATATTATTATTAATCTATATTATTTAGCGTGAAATTGGGCTGAGTTGACCACATTTACATTACAACTGTCAACTCAAGGTCAACTTGACTCTGAATTATTTGTACAATCAGCCAAACGCTCTCAATAAAAATATCGAGAGGAGGTAGCTCCAGAAGGATTTTTTTCCTTGTTAAAGGATTTAATTATCAACTACCAGACTTAGTTTTCAATTTAAAATTGACCCGTTCATATTAATTAACATTGAACGTTTATTTATTCTTATTATTTCAGTTGTGGCAGCTAACGATTTGAAATGGAATCTAGTTTCGGGCATGTTCCGACCTTTTGTCGAAATAAATCTCATCGGACCACATTTAGCAGACAAGAAAAGGAAACATGCCACCAAATCCAAATCCAACAACTGGTCACCGAAATATAATGAAACGTTCCATTTGTAAGTGAAATATTTTTTCTTTTCTATTCAATTCCACATTTTTTCTTTCGCATAACAAAATACTCAATTGTTTCAGTACTGTTTATTTGATCAATTGAAAGCAATGAATAACATTGCATTGATAACGTATAGATCTAGGTGCAAGGAGGACCAAATAACATAAGACACAAGATTTAATAGTTGAAAAATATTAATTTACCTTTTTCTGATAACTTTACTATTTTACAAGACAGTGCTGATCTGAGGAGCTTGTCTTAATACTTTTCTACGAAGCTTTGTGTTGTTACAAGCACTTTTTAAAGATTTGGAGAATAATTACGTTACAAAAAAGTGCTAGTGAAACTTTGTCTAAAGCTCTAAAAAGACTAAGTTATTTTTTAGAGATCGGGAACACTGAAAATTAGGATTCAGCAAAGGCAATTGCTGATTATCACGAAGTACTCAGATTAAATATTGATTAATTCCTCTTTAACATTACGTTTCGATGTTATAGCTTTATTTATTTGAAATTTTTCTTTAGTATAATTGGAAATGAAGAACAATTGGACTGCTTCGAATTGCATATTTGTGTTAAAGACTACTATTTCGCAAGAGAAGATAGACTGGTTGGTGTGGCTATTATGCAGCTTAAAGATATTGTAGAAAAAGTAAGTATACTTGTTAATTGATATTGTTAGTTAGTCACTTGAAATTCTACACTGCTGCTCGAACTGAGAAGTATAATATCATTCAAAATAACCTTTTTTGTTTCTGGTGCGATTTATTCCTTTTTGACAGGAGTGATAACCAAACATATCCTTAATAAGACGCCAAGACCGGGCAAATGAATTAAAAAATGAACATCGTTATGTATCATTCTGTATTATTGAGTTTCTCAAGCTCTTAAGCTCTGATTTCCAAGGGAACTGACACTTATCTGGATTTTGTAGGGCTCCTGTGCGTGCTGGCTGTCGCTAGGCAAGAGAATCCAAATGGATGAGACCGGCTGGACGATTTTAAGGATTTTATCTCAACGCACAAACGATGAGGTCGCCAAAGAATTTGTCAAACTTAAATCGGACATTAGACAAGAAAATCCTCTTCCAAATCAATAAAAATATTAGATAAAAACACTCTTAAAAAACTGTGAATGGTTAAAATAAAAACATAGTGTTCAAACTGAAAGTGTGTGAAAAATATATGGACCGTCCTTAAATGAATTCCACGCAGAGTAGGCAGTTTTCCAGATATTTTTTGGCTATTAATGAGGATATATTTCGTACAAGGGATTATTACAGTTTATTTTTTCCAAAGAGGTGATGTTAAATATAAATTTCATTAACTTTAACACCTGTGAGATGAGTTTTAGGAAAAAACTAGAGACAAAATAACACCGATGCTATTTTTTCAAATTAAATTTTTTTTTATTATAAATATTAACGATACATTCTCAAAATTCCTGAAAAGTTGCAGAGTAGTTTGAACTTTTTTATATTTGTTAGTACAAAATGTCTATAGTTTTGAATATCTTGTAGATATTCCAGCCCGTTTGACTTTGATGTGTAATTCAATAGCCATCGGTGCCTTTTGCCCGGGAAGTAGTTTTTACTTCTTAGTTGAAAGGTCACTGTTTTTGAAAAATATTTTTCCAAAATTATTAAGCGCAAATCCAATTATACAAAAAATATCCTTATTAACAATATTGGCGCTTGTTCGGTTCAATCTGGAGAATGCTTATGATTAAATACTAATTTAATAATATTCAATGTGCCTCCCAACTTGTACATTCATCAATAAACTTGACTTAAGCCAGTACATAAACGTGTATCATCATTCATATTTCATCATCACTAAGAAAAAATTGTAAAAAGTTCGCAATAAGGAGCATGATTTTGACATTTCTCTCATTATGGAATCCTCACCAGAAACCAACAATCAACTGCGAGAGTAGCTTTGAAAATCGGTAAAAACTAACATTGTTTATTCTTAGAAAATACTTGTTGTGTTATATAGTATTTAGCTGATGCTAACAATTTTTATAAACATTAAACGTATTCGTTATATTGTTGGTTGTTGGTGAAATATTTGATTCATCCTATATAAATATTTATATATATTATATATAAAGTTAAAATGTGATTCAAATAGTGTAAGAAATAACAGTTACATCATAAATATTTTTTATGCATGTAGGAGTATTCTGTTTTTGTTACGTGCATATCGTATTTGTTTTTATCATCAATTTTTAAATATCTCTTCATGCACAATAATAGTATAATGTTGTATTTATTCTATTTTTAGTTCTCACAAAAATTTTGGTGAAGAAGACATGATAATTTTTTTGCAAAATCGTCTGTTGATTATGACAAGTTTGTCTAAAAATTCCATTTGGCTTTTTTAATTCGGTCAATATGTTCAAATATAAGCAAAAATCAAGGGAAGCAACCAACCCAAAAGGAAGGCTTAAAATATTGAAAGTTCCTGTTTCCATCATTTTTCTTTTGCCAAGATAAATTATGATAAGTGATTTTATCAGTTTTTGCTCCTTTTTCCTCTGGGTCAAACAGCTACCAAAAGTTGGAGCTTTGGAGCTTTTATCCAAAAAAGAATTGAAAAAAATGAGAACAGTTATATTTGAACCTGCGACCTTCTCTGTGACATTTCAATATCATGATTTATTGTTGACAGTAATTTCCAATATGAAACGAATACATTTTCTTAGACCCAGTTGTACAATAGCCGTTCACGAGCAGATCAACCATGATCTCGGTCAACAGGAAATTTACGTTGTACCAATATCGTTCAGAGCTGTTCAGTTCAGTTGAACGGAAAGGTTTTGACCGACCCAAGCCAGTTCAACGTCATTTTGTGATATTTCAACCTATCAACGTAAGTAAGCAATAAACCAAATAAACGTTCAAAACAGGGATTTTTTAGAACTTATACATCTTATGACAAATAAAAGACTTCCAAAAACTAAGGAACATCAAAATCATTTCATGAGGTGGAATAATCTAGAATTTAAATCACTATTTAGGAAGCAGGAAAATATATAGTGTAGATGCAATCGCCGAAAATATTTCCTCTAAATCAGATACCTAGTTCTAGTTTTGAATTACAATTGTCAAATATATGAACAAAGCACGCGAGTTTGAATCCTATAAAACTGTTTTTTTTTTCAATAATAAAGGATAAAAGTAGCTAAGCCACTGCTTCTCTGTTAATTTATACTCAACGTTGGTTAATTTACGACATATTTACAAACACAGGGTGTTTTATCGAACCAAATTTGTTGTCTTCTTTACCAAATGGTATGTAAAAACAGATTATACCTTTTACATAATGTTACGTCTAAAGAATATCTAAAATCGAGCCTTATAAACTTATTCATTCGTATGGATTGAAAAACAAACTCTTCGCTTTTACTAAATAATTGTGAAAAACTATATCTCCGTTGCATTTTCACTGTGATATTAGTACAGTGTGTATCATGTCGTCTGTGTTGTACTTATCTTCAAATTATTAAAAAATAATAAAAACTAATTCGACTATTTGACAGCAGTACTGTTCCATTTAAAGTAACGAAATTCAAATTTTTTCGCACTTATAGTTTCAATTATTTGTGAATTACATTATCAATTTTAGAGTTTAGAATTTTCTTCAAATATGTCGACAATATATTTATTTCTGTGTCTGTATCCAGCATTATACTTTCCGTTCACAATTAAGTTTTCCAAATTTAAAACAACTTGAAAATCTCTGATTTTTATGGAAAATCATTAATATTGAACGTTAGTTAATTTTTAGGTATGGAAGAGTACCTACTGTTTTCTGATTAATAGTTCCTGTCAACGTGTCTATCGCATAATAATTGTAAAAATGACTAAGTATTGCCATTGTAATATTTTTCATCTTAGCCCATTCGTTTGAGACAATACTTTTCTTTCTAGAATAGTCTACATTATAAAATGTCCGTGTCCCAATGGTATGTTTGATCAACATAGTGGTAAGTCCTCCATATACAGGGTGACTCAAGAAAATTGTAAATATTCTAAATGAAAAATTAATGGAATGTAAAAACGTAATAGAGTGATTCCTTTTTATAAAATGGGAGGATCATTTTAATATTTTGATGAAAACTATTTAACGTGAATAGTTTTAAAATCATTTATTCTTTGGGGAGAACTATTTTCAAATGTTTTTAATTCATTTCAGAGAATTGAGTTGAATTTTTGGTTTAAAATCCTTTATATTCGAACTTTATTAGTGAAAAAGCATGTTAGAGCTGAAAATGTTTTCAATATTTATTTGTCAAACAAACAAATGGGACGACGTATATATATTTCTGACTGGACGATACTAATTACTATAAAAATTCTTTAAAATTCGTGTACAACATTTTTGAGAAAAATAGGAAATACCTAAAAGTCGTAGTTAAAGAGGAAAATTCAATTTCTGTTTTGAATTGATTATATTATTTTGAAAAAAACACTAATTTAGTAGGAAGTATCATAAATTTAATGAGAAAAATGTTTTAACGTATTTGGTGGAGACAAGATCTCGACTTGTCAAGACATAAGTTACTAACCCATCAAACATTCCAAACACTTTCTAAAAGACTGTAGACATCTTTTACATTTCCCACCTATTTTCAAGGATAAAGGTGTCAAAAATCGATTTAAATGGGCCTTGCGAAAGTTTCTGTTATCCCATGACACATATAGGCTTCATTATTTCAAATGGAAGCCCTTTTTAACCATCGAGTTTGATGTGAAAAACAAATAGATCAAGGTTACTCTCCAAGACCCAAACTTGCTAATCGACGATACGACAAATCAGCCAACTATAAGAATATTTCGCTGACCGGGATAAGAATTTTTAGTTACAAGCATGCGATGAGACATTTTTGGTATTTGGTTTTGAATAATTCTCTTTTATTGTGAATAAAACAATGACATAGCAAACCGTTTCCCTTTAAAATGTGGTTAAGGATTAAAAAGTACAAACATTCCATTTCTAGATAATCAATCAGGTGAGTAGGAGTAGGATATTAATGATTAAATGGCATGCGTCTTGCTCTCTACTGTCAAAATTGTTCGTAGTCCAAAAATTCCCAATCGCCTTACAAGGAATCATAAACGGAATGTCAGAATATGAGAAATGAACGATATCCTAAAATGAAATTCAGAAAAATTGAGCCATTATTCTTCGTCTCTTCTATCTTTTATCCAGCCTAAAGCTGTGATCTTTCTAAATAAATCTCTATACATTTTGTTCATTGATCTACTCTATAGTATTATTAAACATTTCGATATCTTGACACTTTCGAATAAGTTTACATTGTAAAATTTGTCACGTATACAGAGTAATTTTTTAAGTGTATCCAATCTCCAAACTAAAGATTCTAGATCCCAAAATATTGCATTTGGCATTTTTAATTTTCCTCTTAATAAATTGATTATTGCGTAATGAAAATTTGAAGCTTTAAACGCCTTTTATCACGGAAACCTGCAGTATTTGTACGAGGCATTTGAAGCTGAATCATTCTATAATCTATAATTTAGGAATTAGACATATTCAATCAATCTATCTCTTTACTTTTATCAAAATTACAAAAAAAAAACAATCCAAACCATAACTTTGGCATTTTATCGGTCATCAATAATTGAACTATTTGTCTCCACTGAATAAAACTATTTCGTCAAAATACTTTGTAATTATTAAAGATATGTTTTGTTTGAGACTTTTTGTAAATATCATGTTGAAATGGGGCCAGCCTTCATTTTAGTTTAGTAAACCCCAAGATATATATCAATTATGTTGTAATTATATTCCAATAAGTATTCATTTGCTTGTAAAATGTTCAGAATGTACATATCACATCCTCCGTTTTTAGGTCATATAACTAACAGATTTGGAATTTTTTTAAATACCACAGTGTTTTTATAAAGTTTATAACAATTTAAGTCACTTGATATGTGAAATTTCAAAACAGTCGAAACTTTTATATCAGTAAAAGAACTAACTTTACTTTTACTCTGTTCTGTATATAATTCAAATGAAATAGGAGATTATTTTATTAACGTATACTTGGTTAAGTGTGCTTTATGGAAAATATTCTGTTTGATATGTTGGAAGTGATATTGATATAAATTTAATCGCCATATTGGTTGATTTAATAGAAATTTCAAAATATAAGCACAAGCTTAAACAAAAAAACACTTAACTTAAAATATTTTCTCTCCAAATATGTTCTACTAGTATAGGATCCCGATATAAAACGACCTTCACCGAGATGCTTATTTAATTAAACGTATTTTATATTAAATTTAATATGTCAATGAACATGTTGCATATGGGTTGCCTAACAAATTTCAGTCCAGGATATGATTAATTAGTTTTTATAAAAAAAATTTTTTTCAAACATCTCACCGTTTTGATTATTAAACAAATTCTATACCAATTGAAAGTATGAAGCCCATAGAATATGCAAACGTTAGGTTGCCTATTTTTTTCCGGTCACAAACCTCAGGTTGCCAGGTATGAACAGGTGAATCGATACCAGCATTTTGCACCGGTCTGATTATTGAATGAAATTTATATGATAATAAAGATTATTTAATTCTGAACACGTTGGTATAGGGTTGCCTGCGAAAAATCAGTCCCGAATTCCGGTTGTCGAATTTTAAAAAGTAAAATATTGCTGCGAGTGAATGTGTGCGACTGAGAGGTACCAACCAACCATCCCATGCGTTAGAAGAGGATAGTGATAGACTCGTATATGCATCATTTTGGAGTAGATTCTCGTTATAGTTACAATTGAAAAAACGTGCTACTATTTATTGTTCAAAAAAATGGCAAAAAAGTGTTGATTGTATTAATTGCACTGATTTAGCGTTCAAGTTAGGAATCAAATTTTGCCAAAGTCTTCCCGCCTTCCATGCGTTTACAAGTTGCGACTATACGACAGCATTTTATAATAAAGGAAAAGTAAAAACATTTCAGCTATTTTCGACAAATGAAAAATTTTCGAAAAATGAAAAATATCAAACAGTTTTTGCATCATTAACAGATGCTGCTGATATTTTCATTGATGAAAAAATGAAAACCGTACAAGAATTTACGGCTGGCATGTATGGTATCAAGAGCTGCACCAACTTGAATGAGGCGCGATATCGCATTTTTATGAAATATTACTCTGCTAAAGAAGACAACGAGCAGTTGTCAATTACTTAAGGACCCCGTAAATACTAATCCTACAAATTTTATCTTTATTATGAAACAAAATAGAAAACAACAATCAAGAAAAACTTCTGTTTATTGTAAAAAATTAAAATATTTTCAATTTTTTTAAATTATTCAAGTTCCGAGTCATCGGACATAAAACTATGATCTCCAACTTCTGAACCTTCTTCGTTATCACTCTCCGTTTCAGTTCTTTCGACAATGCCTTCGACCTTTGAAGGTGTGTGATCTCCAATGAATCCTACTGGTTTCAAACATTCATCTAAGAACCAACCGCAGTTCTCAGGCTGAAGTTTCACGCATAATGGGTCCGTTGCATTAAGCCACATGGAAATTACGAAAATAGTTCGTAAAAGTTTCTGAATTAATGATATCCACCATGGTGGTATGGGGTTGGAGTCGAAGCCTTTTATTTTTTTTTAAACTGCTCGCTGTCTTCTTTAGCAGAGTAATTTTTCATAAAAATACGATATCTCGCCTCATTCACGTTCGTGCAGTTCTTGATACCATACATACTAGCCGTAAATTCTTGAACGGTTTTTATTTTTTCATCAATGAAAATATCAGCAGAATCTGTTAATGATGCAAAAACTGTTTGATATTTTTCATTTTTCGAACATGTTGCCGTATAGTGGTAACCTGTAAACGCATGGAAGGCGGGAAGACTTTGGCAAAATTTGATTCCTAACTTGAACGCTAAATCAGTGCAATTAATACAATCAACACTTTTTT
>CAJUYH010006704.1:0-19400 GCA_910591685.1 Galerucella tenella
ATCTCGATTTTTGTGTCGTTTTTGTTACTAATAATTGTTCCCAGATATTTAAAGGTGTTAACAATTTCAAAACTGAATTCATTTAACTTTACTGTTTCTGGTTGGTAGAGTTCCTTCTTTCTTTTCATTTCCATATATTTTGTTTTCTCCTGATTTATTCTTAGTCCTCTTTTTCCCGCCTCCTTTACAATTTTCTCCAATGTTTCTTCAAGACTCTTTCGGTCTCTAGCTATTATGGTTAAATCATCAGCATATGCCACTATTTGTTTTGATTTATTAATTATGCTTCCACTGATATTACAAGTCTTAATTATGCCATCCACTGCTATGTATAGCAAAAATTATTTTATTACTAGACAACGGTAGCTGGAACGCTACCGAAACGTCGATATAAAAAATAGAAAAACATTATTGTGGTTTGATTACCAAAAAATAAGAGAAAATAGAATAAGTAATGCCACAAGGAACTTACAGAAGATCTGTAGTAGTTCACATCTTAGCTCAATTTAAGATTTTAAATGTTTTTTTTTGTTTGTTTTCAAGCAATACGTATGACTTATATTTGCTTTCTTTTGTTACAGATTTTACCTCTCATCTTTGGCTTAAGGTAAGAGATAGTAACGAATGAGACAAAAATAGAAATAATTTTATGAGAAATTACAAAGATTAGAGTCGTAATAAATTTTCATTTCATTATTTTCAGTGTTGGGAATTAATATTAGATTTTAGACAGTTTTTTCAAAAATTTTCTCTTTTAAAATTTCAAAATAATAAGTAATATTTTTGTTTTGATTTTATGTAACAAAAGAATAATTTTTCTAATTTCATAAATTTATTTTCTATTTTTTGTTATTTGAAAAGTATGCCTGAAATGTTTTTGCTATTTACAATTTTTTGTATAAAATGATTTACGTTTAATATTCTTATAAAAAATATATAGTCCAAGATCCCAGAGCTATAAGACATAACTTATTTTCAAATAGATGAAATGTAAGGTTCTCAGTAGCATCTCGTGTACTTTGAATACCTGTGTGTTTGTATAGCTAGCCTAATGGCACCTGGGCATAGATATCAGGTGAAAAAGGTAACTAAAAATAAGAGTTACTTCACTTAAAGTATATCTGATTTTTATATGTTTTGTAGAATAATATTCTAAAGCAGTATCATAAGTGTCAGACATTTTCCTTGGACCGAAACTTTTGTCAGACTCTTTACAGCTCCACAAAAAATTAATAGACTTCACATGTCTGACTTTCAAATATGTTATCAAGGCAAATATTATTAGTCAGACCAATTGTAATGACTGGTAATAGGTGCCTTGATAACATATTTGAAAGTCAGACATGTGAAGTCTATTAATTTTTTGAGGAGCTTTAAAGCGTCTGACAAAAGTTTTGGTCCATGGAAAGTGTCTAACACTTATGATACTGCTTTAGAATATTATTCTACAAAACATATATAAAAATAAGACAGACAAATTTAAGTGAAGTAACTCTTATTTTTAGTTTCCTTTCTCATCTGATACCTGCCCAGGTGCCCTTATGCTAGCTCTACAAACACACAGGTATTCAAAGTACACGAGATACTACTGAGAACCTAACATTTCTTTAATTTGAAAATAAGTTTTGTTTTATCGTTCTGGTATCTTACTCTAATAGTAAATATTGGAAACAACCCCAGCAAGAGGATATTTTTGTGTCCAAATTTGGCCTAGTTGTCAAATTTTTTGGTTTGGTCAGATAGGGACCAAAAATTGTTTAAAAAACTAATTAATCTTGACAACGGTAGCTGGAACGCTACCGAAACGTCGTAATGAAAAAATAAAAAGAATAAGTAATGCCACAAGGAACATACAGAAGATATTTAAATTATTTACTTAGTTTTGCTTGTTATTAAATACAGGGTGTTTTCGAATGACTCTTATAACGTTTGCATGTAAATACCTCTCGTAAAATTGGAAAAAATGATATAAGGATTGAGGGGTCCAGCCTATTTAGTTTACGAAATACGGGGTGTTGAAGCTATGAAAATTTAAACGTTTTAATTTGATAACTTTAAAATGGATGAATAAATTGATCTGACATTTGGCAGGTTTTTTTGTAAAAGAGAATATTTTGATGGAAAAATATGCTTCAATTCTTGATCCAGTGGTGTACATTTGTAAGAGTATTTCACCTTTCTTCTTCCATTTTTTACGCCACTGGCATTTGAAACTATTTTTATTTTATTTTGTATTCCTCAATGGTTTTCACGTGAAAAGCGCATAACCTTTACATATCCAAAAATTTGTAGTTTTCAAGATATTTAATAATGAATTAAAAGAAAATTTTCTTGTATTTTTTTTAATAACTACCAAACTACTGATGTGGTTAGAATATGTAACAGAAACTAATTTTTGAAATAGCAATGCATCTAAAACATTCGGAGAAGATAAAATAGTATACAAACCTCGGTAGGAAGTTTCATTTCTGTCTCGAGATAATTATCTAACCTCTCGACAGTAAGGAAACTCTTCCCACCTCAATATGTAATATAATATTATAACTCAGATCTATAAAAGAGTCAAGAAAAATAACTTGGAGATCGGGCAATTTGATTAATTATTTGGTCAAATAATATAATACGCACTATCGTTTAGTGGTTTGAGGTTTTCATATCGGTATAATTTGTAAATTATTAACTCAGAATGTGGAACATAATTTTACTAAGTTAATATAGAATGAAATTTTAAGCTTCATACTCCTGTCGTTTTTCATTAAAATATCCATTAGATACATTTGTGGGTAATTCGTATTGTGAATCTTTTAACAAAATAAAAAGAGCTCAGATTACTCACTTCAATATTTTATATACCTACCCATTATCATAATCTGTTAGCAATTGGGGCTAACAATAATAATTTTCTTGAAATACAACGTTCTTTTTATGTAGTTAAAATAAAGTTCTCAAACCATCCAGATCTCGAAATGAACTTTAAATTTTTTTTAACATACACCTTACTTCTTGGTTTTACAGTATCTGGTTATTTGAATTGTAATATTGTAGTGAATTTTAGCAAAGCCAAGTTTATTACAAAAGGCACAATTTTTACATGTTTGAAACCAAAAGGTTTGTATAAAATAGATTAGATTTTATGAGATGACTTTTGGGCTATTCCACTGCGACCTTTTCAAATCTACTGTGATTCTCTAAACTCTAGATTACATTCTCCAGCCTGACTCTTTTAAAAAAATCTATTAGTGGGGAGACTGAACATTTCATAGAGCTCTCTGCCAATGTCATTTCTTCGTCTAATGCAAAAAAACGCACATTTGCCAGACTATCGCACTGTATTCTTCCGTTTCTTCTTCTAGGTGACAAAACCTGCACATACAGGGTGTACCAATCTTACGACAAACTTCGGTATATGGGTTATTTTAAGGTATATCAAAAAATGTTATTAACATAAATAGTAGTGTGCTGAAGATCCATATTTTGAAATTATATCGAACTATATAGAGTGCTGCATAACTCCGTTACAAACCAAACATATGATTTTTCAAATGGGAACCCCTGTATATTATACCGAATTCGGATTGGTTACATTTTTTTGAAGCTTTTGATACACATCTACTATTTTTGTTGATAACATTTTTTGATATCTCTTAAAATAACCCATATACCGAAGTTTGTCAAAAGGTTGGTACACCCTGTATCTTCCTTTGTCAATCCCATAACCTTTAAACGCCCCTTTAATAGACCCACTACAGCTTTGACAGTTTTCCTATCTTTGGCAATCAGATCTGCTGTAAATTTTGGCGAATGCTCTAATATGAACTGTTTCGCTTGCCTCTGTCCTGGTGAGCTCCTTCACCATATCCGAGATTTGTGGGCGACCCACTTCTTTGTTTCCATTCTTGTTATGGCAGAAAGGTTCCGGCCCAACGAATGGCATTGATGAGCCTTGTTTGGCCATTTCATCCGATTTTTCGTTGCACTTATGACCTTCATGCCCCAGGATACCGTAACATTGCTACGCTCACCCAGTGTTGTATAAAATAACTTGGGGTTTCTTTAAAATTTTGGTCAGCATTATTGACCTATGCATTTGTTGTATTCCTTGGGTACGATGGGTAAACGCTTGCCTTCTATAGCAAGAGTCGTCTATTCTGATCACTGTCTGCTATTCTTATTCTACCAAGCATTGTCTGAAGATTACGCGTTTTTTTTTTCAGAGACGATAATTTTATCAAAATGCTTAATGAAGAATTATCTTCAATATAAGATAAGCAGTGTAAATATTACACAATCGACATTTGAGAACCTTTTGCTCAGAACGCAATCCAAATTAGGGGTTGTGTTGGATACAGACTGCGAAAACTGGAATTTAAAAATTAACGGGGTAACATAAAAGTATATTACGTAAAAACAGTTGTTACGCACCCAGGTTTTCACTAGTTCCTAATGGAATTACAACTCGTGTAACGCTTTTCGTGAAATTGTATAATATGTTGCCGACATTTAGGTGCATGACAATATGTTGCCGACATTTAGGTGCATGACAATGTGTTGCCGACATTTAGGGGCATGGATCTTGATCTAAAATGTATTGCACTAAATGCAAGAAGCTTTTATTATGTTTTTCAATTGACTAAATGTATGTAAATAGACCAAATAACTAGTACGTAAATAAACGCACCGTGCATGATATGATATTATTTATTTAAACAGTTTTTACCGTGGGATAAAATTATACGCTCACTATGGATCTTTGACATTTAAATGTTGCACTATTTATATTAACTAGTTCACTCTCACTCACTGTATACTGGTTCACTGTATACTAGAAACTATCCGACTCACTCAAAAACCCGCGTATGTACAGGGTGTCCCACGACGAGTTAGAACTATCTGTATATGGCAAAATACTTATAGTAAAATCATGAAACTTGCTACGTTTCGGTTTTCGGATACGATATTTTTAATTAAAATATTTTCAAAGATGGCAGACTTCCGGTTCTACCGGAAGTCGACTGCAACTTTGTTATTTTGAATAGAACACCCTGTATATTAATACATTTTTGAAATCTACGTAAAATTTTAGTATACTTTTGTCTGGAAACTTTTTTCGAAAAATGCATACTTTTTGAGTTATTGATTTTTTTGGAAAAAATTTGACCGTTGCAGACCCTTGTAAGTTATTTTTTTACGAGGATACCCTTGAAGATATGAAAATGGTTTCTGTTTGGTTGCTTTTAGCAAGGTTAGACGTATTTAAATCTATATTGAAAATGTTTCATTTTATACAGGGTGTGTATAAAAAGTGTTCAAAGTTTAACTTCATAAATATCAAATTTCTTTATTTTCTTAAATAGAACCACTCGGTTTTTTCCATTTTAATACATTCAGGGATAAAAAATTAGGCAAATCCATGTATACTTTCCTATACCTAAACCTTACCGTTATCCAGATATTGAATGTTTTCTGTAAATTTTGAGAGATGCAGGTGTGGTCCAAATTTTATTTTGACTCGTTGATACAAGCACTAAGAAATAAAAAATATTATGTAAATTTGCTTTTGATACATGGTAAATATGGGAAAGTTGATACAAGAACATATGTGCTTTATTTCCATCTCTAAAAATTTACAGAAAACATTTAATATCTGGATAACGGTAAGGTTTAGGTATAGTAAGGTATACATGAATTTGCCTAATTTTTTACCCCTGAATGCATTAAAATAGAAAAAACCAGGTGGTTCTATTTAAAAAAATAAAGAAGTTTGATATTTATGAAGTTAAACTTTGAACACTTTCTATACACACCCTGTATAAAATGAAAAATGTTTCAACATAGATTCAAATAGGTCTGATCTTGCTAAAAGCAACCGAACAGAAACCATTTTCATATCTTTAAGGGTATCCTCGTAAAAAAATAATTTACAAGGGTCTGCAACCGTCAAATTTTTTACAAACAAATTAATAACTCAAAAAATATGCATTTCTCGAAAAAAGTTTTCAGACAAAAGTATACTAAAATTTTACGTAGATTTTAAAAATGTATTAATATACAAGGTGTTCTATTCAAAATAACAAAGTTACAGTCGACTTCCGATAGAACCGGAAGTCTGCCATCTTTGAAAATATTTTAGTTAGAAAGATCCCATCCGAAAACCCAAACGTAGAAATTTTCATGATTTTACTATAAGTATTTTACCAGATACAGATATACAGTTTTAACTCTTCGTGTATAGTACTTCGCAACTCTAGAACCTTCTTGAATATACCACAACTGCGTATACACATAATTCCAGAACATTCGGGAATAAACAATCGCATTCCCAAAATGTATAGTTCACGACAGGACCGGCTTCTGAATCAATAAGTTCGTAACAATATTTTATTACGTGCATGTTGTGCATTTTTGACGTTTACGTCCATGGGCGTAGAAAAAGGTAAATTTTTTGACCAAATTTTCAGAATTGCGACAAACAATATTTCTACGAAACTTACAATTGGCTGGTAACTGCCAATTTTAAAAATATAACAAAAAAATTGAGTACTTTAAAATTAAATATCAATTCCGACATGCATTTGGTACCGTTAAATTCATTTAACGAAAAAAATAAATCGTTTATCATATTTGATGTTTACAATCCTGCCGCGGAACATGGAGGAGAAATTAAAATCCAAAAAATAGGTGTTTATTATATAGAAGAGGAAGGGTCATATAATATTACAAACTTGGGAAATAAATACTGGACGAGGAAAAATATGACTGGTGTCCGTTTTAAATCCGCCATAGTGGTAAGAATTTTCCTAGATTTTTTCAAAAAAAAAAAATAACCAAGTACAACTTTTAGATCCCGCAGCTGACAACTTCGTTAGATGATTACCTTGAAAGCGATGAAGACAGAAGATTAGACTCCATGCATCGCTTTCAATCGGTTACTATTCAAAATTGCCAACAAATTTATAATTTCAAGTATGTATGTATTTTGGGGTGACATTCACTGAGACCCAAGGGGGCATCCATTAATTACGTGAGCTCAGAATAGGGGGGGAGGGGTCCAATGAAATATCACCAAATCTTATTTAAACCGAGGGGGGGGGGAATTGAAAATCTCACGTCAACTTCAAAAAATATAAAATATTACAGATATTAAAAAATGGTTATTTATGCAACAAGTGCAAAAAGTGAGTGTTTTTTGCACGCGACATGAAATTGTCCAACGAGGCCTTTAGGCCATCATGTCCTTCTGTAACGTTATATTTGTCCACTATCATTGGAATATTTAAATATCTACCGGACGGCGAGTAGCCAGTCCTTTTTCCTTACCATCATGTGATTCTCGTCGAGCACCTGTAGCATCGATCATCGCTGAAAGGCAAATTTTTACATTTAATGTGCGACGGATAATCTCCGTTGGTGAGGATCAGTATACACTGATATTGGTCAAATATTTCAATTCTTCTCTCCAATAGAGAGCATGTGAACAGGAAAGGGATACGCAACGTATGTCTGTTGCTCATCGCATGGTTCAATTTAATAGCCAGTAGTAAGAATAAGCTTTCTTTTTCCTGTGAACCATGAAACGATAAGGTTAATTTTAATTTCTTGTGAAATTTTTCCTTAAACTTTTTTTTTAAGTGCATTCAATGTAAATGGTAAGTTGCATTTACGTATATCCTTTTCATTTCTGATTCTTGATTTTATATTTGTTCCTCCTACTGATAAGCGCCAGATACACACATACAGCGATATTGTTTTTTTTAATCTTGTTCTTTGGTATAGTTTTTCTTATACAGGAAGGTGGACAGGTCACTAGGATCTCCTTTATATCGACAGGTGTAGGCAAAGACCCACCGAACACACACTCTCTTATTGACAATAACTCTGTACAGTGGCCAGTCAGCAATCCTACTGTTAAACGTAGGTTTTCCTGGTCATCGCCAAATATTTCTTCGACGCCAGCTTCCCAGGGTCGCCCAGGTTGATCCTGCAAGACTGCATCCTTTAGTTCCATCCCATCTCTTAAGGGATTGAGCCTACACGATCTTTAAAATGCTTTTTTAGGGATATCATAAGGTAGTTGTTACGTAAATAAAGTCAGTTTATATTTTTAGTTTATCAATAGAAAGAACTGATTCTTGGGGATACATTCAACCAGATGGTAAATTTGATGGACTAGTCAGTTTGTTAGAAAGAAAATTAGTCGATTTTGGAAGTTCTCCATTATTATTCAAATTAGACAGAATGCCATTCGTCGATTACGGTTATGGAAATTGGATATTGAGGTAAATCCAATAATTTAGAGTCTGAAAAAATTATCACGTCCAAACATTTTCAGATCTTGTTTTATTTATCGAAGACCAAAAGTGACTGCTACATCTTACGAAATATTTTTAAGACCTCTAGAGGTGAATGTATGGATTCTTATCATCATAATGTTTCTAGCTGTTTTGATATTGATGAAAATCGTTTTTTCAAGTGAATTGTTTTTATTGGATAAGAAAAAACGTATAGGATTAACGGATACTTCTTGGAGTTTCCTCGTGCTCTTCGTCATGGGTGCATTTTGCATGCAGGGTAAGAGATTCTAAAATACCTCGTTTATACAGGGTGTCCCACGATGATTAAGACAAGTAATATATCAGAATTGGGCAGTAGTAGATTGTTGGGATTATGGATTGGGTAACGGTCTATTTATTAAATAATTGGTGAATTTACTTTTAGAATATTGTTTTATTTTAAAACTAGAGTTTCGGAAGTATGTCTTTACTATATCGAGGATCTGAGAGAACTACCTATTTACTATGGTTGTACTTTCAACATCTTGTAATTTTTTAGGTCACTACCGTCTATATTATGCTTAAATTTATACCTAGTCTTTATGACTCGAAGTTCGAGCAATTCTATCTTTATTACTAGGAAATAATAAAATAAATCCATAAAAAAAGGCTGACAATATGCATTTACCAAATGTTCTAAAATAAAAATAAACTTAAAATATAATATCTTAAAGGAAAGGATTTTGAACTCAATATCTCTACATAGATAATTATAATTTTGGGGGTGCAAATGTTGCATCTTTTCTTGTTATTGATATACCCAATGAGGTATTTGTTTTTGGTCACGTGACATCGCATTCAAAATTATTAATGGGACAACCTGTATATTTGTGCCTTTCTGTGTTCCTTCCGATAAAACAATTCCAACTAACTAGCACACTTGGGGTCTAAAGTGATTAATTCAAGAGCTACAGGTACTTAAAGGATTGTACGTTGAAAAATTCATAATTGAATCCCCTGTAATTTCCGGCCATCTTACATTCGTACGTAATGACTAAGACAAAACTAATATTGTCAAAAAATGACAGTCTGTTTTTATAAGATTTGCTATGCTACTTTTTAATCGATATTTAATAGGTAAACAAAAGTTTTTGTGTAAAAAACACAATTTTATGTAATTTTACTCTATGATATAAGCATTATCGTAAGTACGATTTAAACTATGTTTTATTTATATAATATATACCAACCATATTACGATGAGTGGTCGTAAAAAAATGATATTTTTATGGTTGATTCCTAAACTATTTAAGAATTAAAATTACCAGCATAGAAGTAGGTACTTACATTAAAATGGTCTTCACAAACAAAAGTAATGCCCTTCTCTTAAGTGTATTTTTGCTTGCGCCACCAGGTAGAGTAACACATATTTTGTCTGGAGTTTTAATAGACGTTGATTTACACTATGAAACAATGCAATACTTGGAATTCAAAGTTTTTTTTCGGCTTTATCCATTTTTAAAGCTTTCAGAAACAAATTAGGTCACAAGAACTCAGAGTGTGATACACGGATAAGAACGTAAACAAATGTCGTCACTCCATGGGACAGCCATCTTAATGACGTAAAGGCGTGCAAGGTGTTAGAAGACCTTATAAAGCGTCCATTCCCACCAATAGCAAAATTTATGCTTGTACCCTTTTGTTTTATCGGGAGGAGCACAGAAAGGCACACATATACAGGTTGTCCCATTGATAATTTCGATTGCGACGTCACGTGGCCAAAAACAAATAACTCATTGGGTAACACAATAACAAGAAAAGATGCAACATTTGCTCTAATTTACACCCCCAAAATTATAATTATCTAATACTACCCAATTCTGATATATTACTTGTCTTAATCGTCGTGGGACACTCTGTATAGTTTATACTTATATTAAATTTTTCAGGTGCCACTTGTAATCCGTTTTTAATCAGTAGCCGCATTCTTGCTATTTTCATATTTATGTTTTGCATTTTGATTTATCAATTTTATTCGGCCAGTATAGTCTCGTATTTGCTGTTGGATCCACCTAGAACCATATTCAATTTGAAAGATTTATCGGACAGTTCACTCCAGGTCGGAGTCGAGGATATTTTAATCGATAGGAACTATTTCATAGTAAGTGTTCAAATAATACACCAGAGGTAAAACTTGCGATGCATTTTTTTGTATGCACGAGTCCGAATGCAGCCATTTTTATAATAAGATACTTGTCATGCTTCATTGTGTCGACCAATTATATCGCCTTGATCATTTTCTCAGTCGTGGATCTCTCAAGGTCATACATTTTTGTACCAAAACATCATAGAGAAGCTGGTGCTATAACTAAATGTTATTCAATTTTAGCAAACCACTGATCCAGATGCCATCGAATTGTTCGAATTGAAAATAAAAAACAGCAACAACAATTCGGGTTTTTATGCGCCCGCTGAAGGTTTAGATCTCGTTAGACGAGGAGGTTTTGCTTTTCACGTAGAAACAAGTACGGCATATCCGATCATCGAAGAAACGTATTCCAATCAACAAATATGCGAATTAGAGGAAATACAAATGTATCGAACTCAACCGATGTATACGAATTTACAAAAACATTCACCTTTTCGAGAAATGATGAACTACTGGTATAATATCTATTTTTTACAGACAGTGTGGTTCTTTTGTGTTTTAAAATGCTAGAAAAACTGAATTAATAAGGCGAGAACAATATCGTCACCTTGTATGTATTTATTTTGGGGTGACATTACCATCATACACATTTGACATAAGTCAGACACAGTATAAGACTATAGTTAAAACAATTAAAGTTAAAATTAGAATTAAAATGTATACAGACAACAGCATATAACAAACATTTGGTATAAACAAGAATATATATGAAATAAAATAAAATAGAAAAATTACATTTTCAAAGTTTGAAATACAAAAAGATCCAAAATTAGGTGAGGAATTAAGAGATGTTACGCCACCTACCAAATTCATCTAGCGAGTAAAAACAATATTGTATTAAAAAATTTTTAAGACTAGCATTGAATTTCTTGAGATGGTTTATTTGTTTGATATCATCTGGTAACCGATTGAAAAATTCACCCCCGGCATATGTTGGCGACTTTTTTAATTGAGAACGACTATAGACTATAGTCTATATAGAAAGGACAAGGAGTAATAAGTCATTCATTTAAGTAGATTTCATAGACGTACCAAAATATATTTTAAGAGGGTATACCGTAAGGTGTAAGGTTCATTTTGTATTGAACGAATGAGTTGCAGCTATGCTAAAGAATATACGATTTAGGTCAGAGGTAACGGGATGTACTAATTTTAATAAAAAAAGTGATAGAGGTACATACATTTTAGTAGGTTTGATAAAGAAAGGCAACACAGTTTATTCATAATAGAAAACAAACCAATCTGTAACAATAATTATTTTATATATTTTTGTTATTTTTGTAAGAAGATTAATTCAAACTTTGAATATTGTCACAAATAAATAAATTACAATGAAAGTGTTGATGATATTGTGGAATTAACGGCTGCTATGTTGTGTGTTGCTAAATCAACAATTTATAGATTACTAAAAGAAAGCAAGAATGGAACTCTTCAACCCCCTAAAAATCCTTCAGGCCGAATACCAATTGAGATCGATGAGTCATTAAAACAAAGACTAAGGCGTAAAGTCCATGGATTTTACTTACGAAAGGAAATTCCAACACTTGACAAAATTATGACATCAGTGCAAGAAGATACGGACTATCAAAAATTCTCCAGAATGACATTATGCAAACTTTTGAAAGATGTGGGTTTCAGATATACAAAACATAATAGAAAATCTCTCTTGATAGATAAACCGGAAATAGTTTTTTGGAGAAGAGACTATTTAAGAAGCATTCGACATGCCAGAGAACAAAATTTGAAAATCTTCTACTTAGACGAAACATGGATAAATGCTGGATATACAGTTTCCAAATCTTGGCAAGATGAAAACATTAAAAGCGGAAGGCAGGCATTCGTGGAAGGTTTGTCGTTAGGTTTGCAGCCACCATCTGGAAAAGGAAAAAGACTTATCATTGTCCATGTTGGAAGTTCTGAAGGTTTTGTTGATGGTGGATTATTAACTTTTATTTCAAAACGCACGGGGGACTATCACGAAGATATGAATGGGGATGTCTTCGAGGAATGGTTTGTTCAAATGTTGGATCTGATTCCAAAAGGGGCTGTTATTGTTATGGACAACGCAAGTTACCATTCACGGTTATGAGAAGCATTGCCCACAAGTCGTTGGCGTAAAGCAGAGCTTTTGGAGTGGCTTATTTCGAAAAATATTAAGTTTCCAAAAGATCCACTAAGGAAAGAACTTTACAGAATTGCAAAAATGAACAAGAATAAATACAAAACCTACATTGTAGAAGAAATGGCTTCTTCTCGTGGTATATCAGTTCTTCGACTTCCCCCTTATCATTGTGAACTTAATCCCATAGAATTAATATGGGCTCAGGTAAAGGGGGAAGTTGGAAAAAAAATACTACTTTTAAAATAAACGATGTTGTGAAATTGTTTGAGAGTGCTGTAAGTCATGTTAGTAAGGAAAATTGGACAAACTGTATCGAGCATGTTATCAAAGTAGAGGCAAATATGTGGAAAATTGACAATATTTGTGATGATTTAATCGACCCTATTATTATTAATGTCAACAACGATTCTTCCTCTTCCGAGTCGGATATAGAATAAAATGTAAGTAATAAATGTATTCCAATAATTATTTCTTTTCATTTTTTATTATATTATAATTTAAAACGTATTTTTTTCCCAAAATACACACCACTGCATTGCGTTATTGCTTATCTGCTAATCCTTTAACAATGAAGAAACCCTAAACTTTGCTACAACTGAAACAAATACGGGGTCGATCTACCTGGTTTTTAGATTTACGGAAGAAATGTAATTTAAAGTAAGAGATTTATCAAAAATTTCATGGTGATCCCTGTAAAGGTTTTGCATACTTAATTAGGGTTTATTACTCCTCGTACTTTTTGTACATACTATAAATGTGTTCTAGTGAATATCACTCTTAGATCTCGTATCGTGATTATGTATGTCACTATTTTTCTGAAGGTTGTTTTTGTTGATAAAGGTATAAATTAGAAGTTTGTAGAGATATATGCCTGTGAATGTCAGGATGTTATTGCTCTTGAAGGTGCTCCTACAGGACTCCTTGTAGTCTAAGCCAAAGATCAAACGAATAAATCTCTTTTGGAGGATAAATACTCGCCCAATTTTGCTTGCTCTACCTCACACAATTACATTGCAGCTGATTGCAGAATATATTAGTGCATAATACAGATTAAGAAAATAATCTTGATAAAAATTAGATTTTAAACTATTAGAAGCAAAATATAATTTGTTAAATTTTTTACGTAAACAGTCAATGTGATTTTTAAAATTTAATTTGCAATCTAATTCCATTCCTAGAAATTTTGTTGATGAGTGTACACCAAGAGGTGAACTCTTTCATGATTTTTCTTATTTTTTTAAGTAGCTCATCCGCACTTTCTTATGGTGTGGATTTCCGCTTGAAAGATACTTGGGGTTCTCCCAAGCTTTCAGAGTGTTTGATTCCTGGCCCGAGCACTCCTATCCCAGTTCCTTCTATTGCTTTTGAACCGTCTCTGTACCAATGAATGGCATCCTTTCCAAGTCTGGTAATGGTATTTGGATCCCATTCCTTCTTGTTGCTTAATTCCCAGGTTGTCTGATTTCTAAGAAGTGAGGAGGTGGTTTTTTTTAATGATTCCCTCTCTACTTAGTCTGTATCTTGTTCTTTCTGCAACGCTTTCCACCACATCGTCCCCCTACACTGTGGAGTCCGAGAATACATAGCAATACAGACTCCTGGGGTACAACACCTAGGAAACTGCTGGATATAATAGGAATAAAACAGGACTAAATAAAAATACTATACTGAGAGTTTTATCAGGAACTTAATAGATTATTCAAGTATCAATATAGTGTGTAGTAAAAATATAGTTTTAAAACTTCTCTAGCATGTTCAAGCAAGCCGAAAATGGTAATATGGACAGATTAAGAAAACATTGGGATGCAAGACAACCGACATGTATTCAAGGAGCTAAGAAACAAAAACTTAACGTTAGTTTTAAAGAGTTTTCTTGTGGTCCACTAGCTGTAGCATGCGGAATAATAATGGGAATGATTTTTTTAATTTATGAATATATGAAATTTAATAAGAAGAAATTAATTTCTGTCGTTAGATCAAAGTTAAATTTTGGAAATGGTGTTGTTTTGACGTATCCGTTTGTTCGTTAGTTTTGTAGTTGTAGAAATATTAGCAAATAAATAATTAGCAAGTCCTTTGTTTTACATTTATCCACTAGTTTGTATAAATTTACCATTTTATGGATGGGATAATAATAAACACGAAATGAGGGAGATAATGTTTCATTTCGACGTCTATCATGAGCAATTTGAAGAGCTCGTTATGCCTTTTATACTTGAGAATTCCCACATCGAATGTATTATTGAAAATATCAAAGATATTATGTAATTTTACTGTCAAATCTCGACGCTAATGGCTAAATTGTTTTATAATAATTTTAATGATGAAATAAATCGGTAATCCCTATTAAAAAAAGTATAAATTTTCAAAGAAATTCGTTACGGAATTAGGCAACAAGAAGAAATGGGATCCAAATACCATTACCAGACTTGGAAAGAATGCCATTCAATGGTACACAGACATTCATACATACTCCCTATTAGGTATGCAACCAAATAATATTTACAACGTTTGGCTGCTTGCATATCTCCCTGGTGCATATAGTCGTAAAACGAAGTGTATATGAAATTATACGTTAATTTTCAAATGAAATGGACTTGGAAAGAAAAAACATTCCCCATATAATTATAAGAACAGACGATGTTCTATTTCAGATTTAATATTGACGCAGATTTGGGAAAAATTCAAGTGACAAAGTTATATTCTAATAAATAAACAACCCTCTAATTGCTCAAGTTATAAAGGTATCAAGTTAATTTATATTGTATTAAATGTCTATTTCAACATATTTATCTATTATTCTACCGCTTTTGGACCAAATGTAATCCGGAAAGATAATAATATTAAAAGTGTTACCGAAAGTTTCACCATTATAAAAAAGCATGTATGAAAATATAGTAAGATTATAAGGTTTTTTTATTCTCTGGAATCTTAATATATAGAACTAGATTTTCCAGTTGTGTGGCTATTGGGCGGAGTAGAATTCAATGAGACCTCTGGCGGAAAAAATTGTAACTGTCGCAAGTCAAAGTAATTACCGTAAATTCGTACTTTATTTGTTTAATTTTGTGTCAAGTGACAAGATTAAAACCGTGTTTTTCCACAGAATACACCATCCCAGAAGAAGCGAAGCTTGTGCTATTTTACAATTAATTTTCTGAGTGCGCATGACAGTCGCCATTTTAAGCCCGTTTCTGTCATTAGAGACTTTTAGCTTGTCTTGAATTTCTCACGTATCCGTATACGTAACAAACTGCGCATGTGTAGACCCGTTACGTCTCAGTCGATACGATGCGTTAAACGTATTGTTACGCACCCTACTCCGTATACTTAAACGTATCCGTATCCCGACCAAAGTCAGTCCGTGCTATATTACATCATCTTCCTCGTCTAGCAGCAATGGATTATTTAATATCGCCCTCATTTTACGTTTTACAGAAATATAAAAGGGTAAAATAAAAAAAACTTTGAGGTTATACAATTAGAAACAGAACGAAGCGATACGTTTTCTGCTAAAAAGGCTTTCTTGACAATTTCTTTACGTCAACGTAACTCCATTAGGGATACGGATACGTGTAAAGACTTATGACCAGCTAAAAGTGTCTATTGTTTACCAAATAATTTTCTTTGTTGTAAGCTTTTTGATTATTCACATATTTTATTGTGTTTTGAACGATAAGATTTGTTTACAAAACTACATTTATTAGTTATGGAGCCAAAAACTTGTGCAATTCGTGGCTGACATTCAAGTGATGGATGAATAATTGAAAAACACAACAAAACTTCGATATCTATGGAGAAAAGTTTATGGTCGCTTCTTTTTTATAACTTCGTTGTCACAGATATCAGTACATTTTCTCTGGGTGTAAAATTTAATTCAGAATCTGGTGAAGTGTAACTTTTAAATATATAATTAATAAAAATTTCATATTTAAGCACCATACTGACTTATCGTCATTTTATATCATAATTTAATTAAATTCTTTCTTCTGTAAACTGATATTATAAATATATAATCTTTTATTATTTATCCTACATATAGTGCTACATAAAAACATACTTACACATAAAATTTCGATAACAATATAGAAAATAAGATTTGGTTAAACAATAGCTCATTATTTTTAATAATGGATGGTTCCTACTCCAAAAACAGAAGCTAAAACTCGTTATATTTCTCAAAATATTTGTTAAGCTGTCAAATTAACTTTAAAAATCCATAAATTGAGTTGAACAATTAAAACTTTGTCGAAACAAATCATAAAAATAGACAATTATTATTTGAGATTCTTTGGTTTCACTCTTTTGCGTGTAGTTAACATTTAATTTACATTTTTTGAACAATTTTCTCAGTGTAACTTGATATGTTATCTGTCAACGTCAGTTTGATGGTCACGAAATTTTACCCCCAAAACTTGATTGGCTGTTGTATTCTATGGTTTTACTCGTTGCCAAGATGACATTGACATTTCAGAGCGCCATCTATCGAATTCAACTTTCCCCTATCACAAATCTCTATTTTTTTGGTCAAGTTCTGTGTTTTTAATTTTTGTTTCCAGAATATTTAAAATGAATTTCTATGATGGAACATTATAAACCATTATAATGAAAGAAAAATGCCAAAATATAATACAGTAAAAACTTTTTTATTTTATGTTTGTTTACAACATACTACATTCAACATTTTCTTCTCTTCTGTTGTTTACCTAATTCCATTGGCACAGTTTTACTCTTTTTCTTTGGTGGTGGTGTACCGGATGATTTTTCCAGTTCCTTGGGTATTTTAAACCTCTCCAGAGCTACATAAGGTTGGTTCGAGACACTAATCTTTTTACATACTTCATAGTGTTCCTTAAATAAAAAATTATGAACAAAACGTAAATAAAATTTACTGTTTGGGCCCTTACTTTGTGAAATCCACTCAAAGTAAGGGTCCAAATGGTAAATAGTCTACCTTAGTTCGCTCTATAGTCCTGAATCTCTTCTGGCACAGATTACACTTCATGTGATTTTTTCTATGATTTTGAACTTCTTCTTTGGAGTACATAATAAGATCACATTCCTCGCAATTGTGTAAATGTATAACCTCTTTGGCAACTTCCAAAAGTTCACTATCTCTGGGAGTTGAAAGATGTATCGAGGGAACAGGGGAAATGTCCAAATTGCTCGGAGACGGATATTCACATGCTGCAGCTTCCAACGAGCAATTTATACTCAACGGTTTATTAATGACTTTTAGATTGTTGGGTTTATCGATTCCATTTTGTAAATGCATATCTGGTACTGTAAATTGTAAGCAAAAAGCCGCTCGATTCTCCAACTTCTCATTACTATTATTAAAAATATTGTTTATTTTGTTATGAACACATTCTGACTGTTTATTTGGTTGCTTATCTGAAATACGTGTTTCACTATCACATTGTGTACTTTTATCTACTTTATTCTCCTCTAGAATTTTGCAATCTACTGATTTGTCTTCGAGTTTTTTCATTATGTATTGTGTCGCTTTATTTCTAGTGTTTTGTTCAGTCTGTGTACAAATTGTAGTAACGGCAGCCTTACATATCGTTTGAATGGACACTGAATGTTGGTGTGGTGGTTCGGTTTGAGTGTAACAGTCTAGAGAAGTAATAAGAGGTTCAGAGTTGCTTTCTTGAGAGGAATTTTTACTACTTAAAGTGCTATTGCTGGAATAGTTTTCCAGTTTATTTTGCATCCAATTGGTAAACATACATTTCAAATCATTATACTCTATCAATTCTATATCTTTTAGTTGTTTAATGGACTTTCTTTTACCTTGGTTGGAAACTTTGTCCGGAACCAAACCCTGAACAAAGACAATAATGGTGTAAATATACATATATTTATAAATATATAATATTATTTACCTGTAGCCTTTCTTCATTTATTAAAGACTTTGTTCTAAATACATACATGTTGTAAACATGTACAACACAATTATAACAAATGCAACCAAAGTAATCATGTTCTTCACACTAAAACAATAATATAAAACTAGAAATACTGGTAAAATAAATTTAAATCAAACAATTCCTTAAACATTGAACATTAAGATATATAAATGTACTTAATTACCTTAATACCTGTGGTTATTTCAATCAATTTTCGTATATAATTTCTGATTTGCTTATTCTTGCCTTTAAATAGAGATATCAAAATTGATTTTGATGAGCACAACCTGCATTGCGTAAACAAATCTTCGCTAAGCCTATCCATTATTTGTTTTTCAAGTTTAATTTACAACTGTAATTTTAAAGATAAATATTTGTTACTACTTATAACATGGCATATAATCCATTGACTGTTTTTATATTCTTCCAGAATATATTTTATTATTAAATAGAAAAGTTACATTCAAAACTAGTAATGAACGAGATAAAAAAAAAATATCTCACAACACAGGCTAAAAACATTCGATCAACATAACCTAGATCCTGACAAAACTTATAACCGCTTTCACTAGAGTTGGGAACTGTTCGGAACGGAGCTAGGAACCACTCAGAACTGCTCGGAGTAAATGCGAGAACTTATTAGAATCGGGAACGAGTTCAGAACTGTTATCTATGTTTAGTACTGGGACTCTGTACACTATAGAATTCTACTATCAACGATTTCTTCATGAAAGCTTCAATATTTTTCAAATAATTAGTGAGGAATAAAAAAAAACTTGTCAATAATATACAGATGGTATGCAGAGTGAGACTTTCAACGTTTCAACTGGAATAATAGTATTAAGAGGGGCCTCACAATTTAGACAGCTCAAAACAGTTGGCACCCC
>CAJUYH010006705.1:0-19399 GCA_910591685.1 Galerucella tenella
TATGCCTGGTTAAACTTTTTCCCAATCTGTATATTGCCCCCCTCACTTTCTCACTTCTAGTTAGTTCCTGAGGAAAGTCTTAGAGACTAGTAGCTCCCTTGGTATTATTTCCCTGAGGAATTTTGGAATATCTGCAGTCTTTAACTTAGGTAAATGTCTCTCTCTCTCTTTTATCCAGTAATCTCCTAGGCGCTGTGCCCTGGATTGTGAATTGCTGTGCAACACGCAAGTATGTGGATGGAGGTTTCTTCTCCCTCCACTATTTTGAGCTTTTTTAAGTGCCCATCCAGGCGACAATGTCCTGTTAGGATGCTTGTTAAAACTTGTTTTCCATTAAAGTATAATATATAGTATATAATTGACCATTTCTTTGGAAAACTTTCATGTTCAAAACATAGTTAAATAGAATGAATATAACCATAAAGGTCATGGACAATCTTCAGACTGAATACAAGTATGAAGTGACCTTTCACGAACACTATAAAATATTCATGTTATTTGTAACGAAAAAAACTAAACGTGTCAGGACTTAACGAAACATGTATACTTAAATGGATGAATTCGCTCAAAAGATATACAGGGTGATTCATTAAAATTGTCCAATCTCTGAACTGTAGATTCTAGATCTCAAAATATAATGATTCTGCTCAACATGCCTTATGCAAATATTGCTAGTTTTTCTACAATCACATTAAAAAGTAGGCCTTTTCGCTTGCCATTTACAACGAAAACTTGCAAAACGCTCGTTGCCCATAACATCCGATACTACAAACATAATTGTATTGACAGTGACAGTGGCAGTGACAGTGACATCATAGAGCAACCTGGCTAGGGAGTGTTTTTGTCTGCTGAAAATCTTTTACAATCTAATAAATCGCTGTTTCGTTAAGTTCTTAATGTTTTAAATAATTAATTACTGTGAATGCGATGTTACCGTATTATTTTTTTTGGTGTTTTTGTGCTTAATTGTTGTGCTGTTGTGCCACGTTCTGAATATTTTGCATATACTGGCCGGATGGCCCTGCTAGCTGAGGCCTCTCTAATTGTAGAATAAGAAGAAGTACATTGACAGTATTGACAATAATAATTTTATACGTTTAAAATTTTATAAAATATTTGACAGGTACTTGAAATAAGAAGTATGAATTCATCAATTTTATTAGTGATAATATATTCAAGTGGTTGTAGAATAGTTATTTACGTAACTAGTTATGAAAAGAGTGATATTGTTCAACAAGCGTAATATTTGCCAAAACGAGCGCTAGCGAGTTCTGCAAATTATGCGAGTTGAACAATGTCGCTCTCTTCATAACGTGTTTAGGTACAACGTTTTATCTAATTCCGCGCTTTTATAATATTTAATAAAATCTTCAATTACAATGGTAATATTAAAGTGGAATCAAATGGTGCTAAAAGTATTGTTCTTCTTCTTCTTATTTTTTTTTTGGTCTCCACCTTACGGTATTGCGACCAACTTCATAGATTTTTATTTCTATTTATGTTTACTGTAGACTTTTGTATCTTCACAGGTAGGACATGTTAGATTTTAACGACACCACACAGGTTAAACATTCACACAAGAACTGGAAGTATCAATAGGATTATATTAGGAATATTTATTTATTAATATTAGTTACTTTTCTTTCTAATTGGTTAGATTTATATTTTTAGCAATTACAATCTGATTTCAAAAAGATTAATGAACTTAATTAATAATTGAATTGTGTTATATTCGGGTTTAGATAAAATATTTAATATGGAAATAGGGCTTGTATAGCCTGCTTTAATTAATTCCAGATATAAGTCAAAATTAATAGTTTTATTGATAGGACAATTTAGAAAAATGTGTTGAATGCTCCCTAATTGACCACATTCGCAATATGGATTGTCCAGTTTCCCAATCTTATGTAGATATTGTGGAGTTAGACAATGTCCAGATCTTAATTTAATTAAAATAGTAAGATGTCTTCTATTCAAGTTTAAAAAATCTTCAAACCAAGGTTCCATATGAAGCTTATCCTGAAGTTGCATACCATTTACCTTTATTTGAGAAATTCCTGGTCCAATCATTGAAATAATACTTTTTAATAATAGTTTTTAAAAAAAAGGCATAATTTCATATTTATTTATTTTATATTCTGCAGGGATATTTAGACCTCTCCCTACGTTAGCTAATTTATCTGCTTCTATATTGCCTAGTATCCCTTTATGTCCTGGAATCCATGCTATTACAATGTCATCATTATATTGATTTTTCCAATCTAATATTAATTTTTCAGTCGACAGTGAAATAAAATCATTATTACCGAATCTATGTTGGGAAATTTTTTGAATGACACTCAAGGAATCTGTGAAAATCATGGCTTTATTAATATTATTTTCCATAATGAATTTTACTGCCATTTGTACAGCAATTACTTCTGCTGTATAAATTTGAATATGGTTATACAATCTAGTGGCAAAGTTATGTTTTAGGCTTGGTACATGAACTCCACAGCCTGCCCTAAAACTTTCGGGATCTACTGACCCATCTGTATAAATCCATGTGTATTCACCATATATATTAGAAAAAACATTTAAAAACTGTTGATTATTGTATGTATCTCCTTTATTATAATTTGCTTTTATTACATTAATTTTATTGATTTGATCTATAATTCCTATCTGGAGATTTATACAAATTTGTACTGATCGAGTCTACTTCTTGTTTGGCAGCTATTAAAGGATCTCTAGAGTTCCAAAAGCCTGATTTCAAACTATAATTGATAAATAATGTTTATAAAATGTTATTCAATGGATTATTCAAATCAGTGGTTATTTTTAGATAAAATTTAATGGCCTGTAATTTTCTACGATAATCCAGAGTGGTTTCTCCAGATTCTGCTAAAATTACGTTACTTGGGATAGACCTCATACATCCCAGTATTAATTTCAAAACATTAATCTGTATTTTATCTAATTCAGCTAAAGCCTTTTTTGTACAGGGTTTGAACATTATGGCTGCATAATCTAGATGTGGTCTAACTAGTCCTTTATATAATGATAAAAGTGTAAGTTGGTGGGCTCTAATTATATTCATCAACTTTTGTACTTTATCCCTCACTTCGCTTATTTGTTTTGACCAGTTAAGGTTATGACAGATCACTACTCCTAGATATTTGACTTCATTTCTAATTTGTATTATATCATTATTTATAATTAGATGAGGTATTCGATTTACTTTTTTCCTGTTATAAAATATTATAGCTGAAGATTTATTAGTAGAGATTACAAACTTTTGAGCAATAATCCATTCGCTTATTTTACTAAGACAATGATTCATTTCTGCTAAAACTTCTTCTAACTGTAGACCTTCCAACATGATTGCCAAATCGTTTGCAAATTGAATAAGTTTAGCTCTCTTAGGAATGATATTATGTAAAGATTTTGTGTATATATTAAATAATAGGGGGCTTAATGGAGACCCTTGTGCTAGGCCTTTACTGGTTGTTTTTGGACCGATAACCCTGGCTTTCGAACAATAATTCCTCACATTCCGCTCTTAATACATAAATAACTATTTTCTACAATCACATTCAAAAGTAGACTTTTGCGCTTGCCATTGACAACGAAAAGTTGACGTTTCTAGAGGAGAGTTACTTTACAGTCGCCGAGCGTAAAAAATGGCAAAACGCTCGTTGCCCATATAACAACCGATTCTACAAACACAATTGTATTGACAGTGACAGATATAAAAGTTTGAAACATATTTGAATTGACATATTAAACTGACTGATTTTAAAAGTTTTTATGAATTATACTTTATATTCGTTTTTAATAGTTACAATTAAGTGATTGCAGAAAAAATGTTGTATGTATTACGAGCAAAAACGTGACATTATCGCTTTCGAGTGATTACCGCGAATGTATCACTTTTCGCTCTTAATACATAAATAACTATTTGCAAGTAAGAAAAAGAATTATTTCAACATCTTTCATAAAATAAAAGATACAAAATAAGCACTCAAATGCGATGTTCAAATATTAATTAGAGCATTTTTTCTCATAATACAGTGTGACCCATTTTGTTTGGATGCACCCCCGTAAAAACCGAATTTTTCAACCGATTTTGTTTTAATTTTTTTTTGTTAGATTCAGAATCAAAAACAGTATTTTAGCACAAATTTTCATAGCTCAATTACTATTTTCTAGGCAATCTTTGTTAATTTTTCTTTGCCAAAAAAGACAAAAGTACATTAGGCATTTTTTCTCGCAAATATGATTATACCACTGGATTCAGAATCATCACAAATGTAAACTACCGAAATTTTATTAAAAAATTTTCATTAGGTAAGTTATTACAACATGAATTTGGAAAAAAGTGGTCTTTTCAGTAATATTTTACGTAGAAGGTAGACAAATTTTGAAAATGGCAATATGGAACCCTAGAACCACAACGTAACGTTACTGAAACAATAACCACAACGTGGGGTCGCCGGTGACCCTTTTTGAAATTGCTTCTAATGTGGCACGAAGAAAAGATAAGCGTTGACTATAGGATATAAAAGTGATATATAACTATGATAAACAAATAAACGATAAAATAAACATATTTGATACATAAAGAAACTTAAAAAAACAAATTCTTAATAAAAAATAGAAGATCAAGTAAGATTACAATTTACAGTCTTCACAAATGCTAAATTGGTGTTCTGCGCACATACAATGAACGCAAATATGGCGTCCTTTTCGGTCCCGAGATTTTGGGCAAAAGTAACAACGACGTGAACTGTTTTGGGGTTCTTGAGGCGGGAGTTCGTCAGGATATCCAAGGTAGTCGCGAATAGATTGTCTTAATTTTCTTGGCAAGCGTTTATTTTCTGATGTTTGCTTCGTATAATAAACTACCAAAACGACAGCTAATTTTTTTAGAAAATTGGATCGAGTATCACCTTGGTCCAACATTTGGAACTGATGCAGTACAAATGAATTGATTCGTCATTGTAAAGCTGGTCTCAAAGTTTTTTTCGTTAAGAGGGCTTGTTCATGCAATTTCCACCTTGTAGCAAGTTTTTGCTTTTTATCATCCATTTTCCTGTAATAATAATAATTAGGACACGAGAAAATAAAATGAACGTCTAAACTTACCTTGTAAAAAGTATAACGCAAACCACGACGTGGGGTCAAAACACACGGAATAGCTTATAGCCGGCGATAATAAAATTTTGGCCGAAAAACACATATGCACATCATAAGCTATCAAGAAGTACTGAAGCTACATAGTGTTGCCAACCCGAAATTTCAAAAATCGGTAGGTCTGCTGGTGAAAAATCGGTAGAAATCGGTAGATTTGAAATAAGGAGGCATAAAATTTTCGCTACTCGATGAGCCCGACATATTTACGTTACCGTCGTTACCAAATAAAAAGAAAATTAGAAAATGTCTGTGTTTTGCTTCATTTGGACAAAGCTTACAAAATAAATATATTTCTCTGGAAGGGGTGTGATTCTTGTTTTTTTTTGTAAACAGGCGCCGCACTCATAAATAGTGTTTACGGCTCGCTTTTGTTGTCAATAACGAGACCGCTAGCAAAGAATTGAATCAATTGATAAAAATTGTATGGTCAGGAGAAAATTATGAGATTGTTATGAATAAACAAATACTTAACTAAAATTTAATATCCAAGCTATTTACCAAGCTGTTAGATCAAATGGCTGAATATCAGGTTGCTGGTTGAAAGGCGCTGTTTCCACTTGAAGGCGGTCGGATTTTTTTTTTAAACGGGCACCGCACTCATCAATCATGTTTACGGCTCGCTTTTGTTGTCAATAACGAGACCGGTAAACCAGAATCATAGAAAAGTGTGACACATGAATTGTATGTGATATACTAGCATTACTGGCATATATTGCCGAGATCCGAAAGAGTTAAAGTTTTTACAAACCTCAACACTTTAAAATCGGTAGATAGGTGCCACAAATCGGTATATCGGTAGATTACTTCGAAAATCGGTAGTTCTACCGATAAATCGGTAGGGTTGGCATCGCTAGCTACATGGACCCACAGCTCGGAGACTAAAACGCGCGCAATCGTATTCGAGAAAAACCAAACGGCTGGGTCACGGGCAACCCCACGTTGTGGTTCTAGGGTTAACAAAAACAAGGACTCAAACATATTGCACAGTAAAAATTCGAAGTCGATGACTCAACCCGTTCTGAAGTTATAGCTTCTAAAAGTAATGTAAAATTGTTCTTAATAATTTCATTTATTATCAAAATGAAATCAACGAGTAACAACTCTCGAAAATAACTAACAATACTACATTTCGATAAGAATTTAAATGTAAATTTGCAACTTTGTTTTTGTAATGTCCACAGCTTCATTATGTCCATACCTTTTAAAGCCATTTTTACAAAATTCAAACCAAAGTCGCAAGTAGGCTTTGATTTTGAAATTTTATTTATGTCGATCAGTAACATTTGTATGAAATATTGAGTAATGTTTAGCAAGTTTATCTGAAGCTATGCTGCATAGGTAAGGGACGAGGAAACATGACACATATCTGTCATAAACGTACAAATGGCCTACGGTACCTATTTTACCAAGTAAAATTGAAAATACAAAGGTCACTGACAATATCTGTCAATTGGCGAAGTGAGAGGGAAGAACACACGCACGCGTTGCCAATAAGAAGTCAGCTGGTAAGGCCTTTCTATAAAAATCACCAATTATGTAATTCGGAGGGTGTGGTAATTATGGTTCTCGTACAACGCTGCCAGAGCTGGAAAAATCCCATAACAAATTTGGAAAAGTGTCATATTCTAATAGATATTCATAAATTGGAAAAATAATAGAAAAAATCCAAGGAAGCAGGCACATTGAAGAATTAACGTTTAATCATAATTAATATTGTTAATAATTAAAAGTCCCTTCTCTAATTATCATCACCACGCTCTTTAGCTTTTTCATAGTCAAACGTGGCAATATCGAATGTTTTCGACCGCATTCCTTTCACGGCTTCAGATAAACTTGCCAAAGTATACTAAATGTTTCAAATATTCAACTATTTAACTATTCAAGACAAAGTTGAAATTGTACTTTTTTGTGGTTACAATGATAGAAGTGAACGAGAAGTAATAGAAATAGAATCGGAGACATCCAGATCGCCGTATTTGCTGCTTTGTAGTGCAGAAAATAAAAAAAAGGTATTTATTGAGAGAGGAGCAGTGACGAAACGTATTTAAAAAAAATTACAGCAAGAAATTTTTTATTGTCATAGACTATTTGACAACAATTCAAATTATTAAGGACAATTTTGCTATTTTACATTACTTTCAGAGGCTATAACTCCAGAACGGGTTGATTATCGGCTTCGAATTTTCACTGTGCAATATGTTTGAGTCCTAGTTTTTGTTTACCATGTTGCCCTTTCAGTCTACATTCTACGTTAAAAATTAATGAAAATACAACTTTCTCCAAATTCATGTTGTAATAACTTTGTCGTTAATAAAATTTTTTTCATAAAATTTTGCTAGTTTACATTTGTGATGATTTTGAATTCAGTGGTATATTTGAGAAAAAATGCCTAATGTACTTTTGTCTTTTTTGGCAAAGAAAAATTAAAATAGAGGGCCTTGAAAATAGTATTTACGCTATGAAAATTTGTGCCCAAATACTGTTTTTGATACTGAATATAACAAAAAAAATTGAATAAAAATCGGTTGAGAAATGCGGATTATACTGGGGTGCTTCCAAACAAAATGTGTCACACTGTATATAAAATTAAAACTAATATTTCCACTATTTTATGATAACCCAACCTCAAACGATTAAATTAAAAAACCTATAATGAATTTTGATGAATTTTATGGTAATAGTAGGTACCTACCAATAACAAAAATAAGTAAGTACTAAAAAGACCAAGGAGTCGATTAAATGAAAATAAATAAACTTGAAAATGAAGATATCACCTCCTCTAGCTTTAGTTGGCACTCAGAATTTGTTGGGAGGCTGCTGTATTTGTTGGAGGTAGAGTTGCTAGATTGAAAGTGGGAATTTTGAATTTGAATTTTGTGAATATCTTGAAGTGGATTTTGCTAAACTAAGGAGTACACGACCGCAGCATCTGCATGGTGGAAAATCTTCACAGCCTCCAATACAGTCGTGTACAGTACAGTAGCTTGACAAACCTCAATTTCTTTTGGCGATAAAATGAAGAGGTTGTATCACACCCACTGATTGCATGTAGAAACATAAAAATTTGTTTGACAACAGAAGAAAAGTGGAACTACGAGTGTAAAGCGTGATCTGAGACGTTCATTTTCCAGGTTCCATGACGTGAATGCACTTGTTGCTTTGGCGGTCAATAGGATCAATGAATGGATTAAGACGACCGTCGCTAAGTTCTTGGACAGTGATAAAAATAAGTTTGCACTAAAATAAGGTCTTCCCGGCTTCTAACTTTTCATTTTAGTTATACCACTTAACCGAAATCAAAGCTTCAGACATTCATTCGAAATTCACCCCTAGGATGACATTTTCCCTACTGTTTCTAAGCTACACACAAAACTAAGGAAAGGTGCAAAAATTTAAATATTTTTCGGCTCTTAAAAGTTATACTCTCCAGAGGTATGGTGCAAACTCAGATCACACGCATTTAGGACCAAATGAAGGCATTAAAATGATTTGCATATTTTTGGAAATTAATTCCTCAAAGCGCCTTTATTATCTAATTTGTCAAAAAATTCATCTGAAAACAAAAAGTACTATATTCATTAAACCTTATATATATAGATGTGTGCAGTGCAATAAGGCAAAATATATCTAATATGATTTCCTTTGGTGTTAATATACTTCCTATTTAAACGGGACACCCTGTATGTTTTTGTACATACTTTGGGTGTTTCTATAGTGAATTCCTACATGGTGGTAGACTATTTTTTTGGTTCAATTTGATGTAAATCGGTCATTAGTGATCGATTTGGAATATCTTACGGTTTACCACCCTGTATTTGTAATTAAAGCGATAACACTTTCTGAAGAATTTTGTATAAAGAGACCATTAGTAATATTCACTTTCTTAGCAGAAAGATGTAGTTATAAGCAATTATCGACATGAAACACAAAATGATACTTTGATGTTGAAACGAAAAATAAATCCTCATACTTTCCGGATACAAAAACAATACACGATTCATTGTTTTCCTTCTTTTAACGATTATACTATGTCTTCTAGTACCATTATTTCCAGTCAACACACACGTGAGAAAATTAATTCCGCACTGTTCCAAGAACTAGAGTTGCTAATTAAAATGACAGTTTTCCGAATAGCTGAGATTTGTGGCAGGAAACTTCAAAGATTAATCATAATTAATCATAATGTGAATACATTTTAACCCCAAACAGGGGATAATTAATTTTTTAAAAAAATTTAAATTTAATGTAGTGACGTTAATGTGTTGTAGACATTTGACTAAGTTTCTTGTTTCATATCTGACGAGTAAGTAATTCTTTTCTAATGTTTTTAAAAAAAAATTTCCAACGATTATTGCTTACTTGCAGGTACGGCACTGATGATGGCTTAACCGCCGAAAGCGCTTTGCAATTTTAAAATAAAAATTTTACACAGAATACAAAAATGTTTTCTTGAAGATTAAAAGAGAAGCTTATTGTGTAAAAGTGTTTAGGGAGGTCATTTTCGAATAAAAAGTTTATTTAAAAGTAATTTCTTTATTGAACGATATAAATATTATTTATTCAATTACAATTATTTGTCTGAATAATATAATTGAGAATTAATTGTCAACAGGTGAGCTTGCCTGGAAGAGAAGCATGGTACAGTGAAACATATCTTCTTTCATACCCTCCGTGGACGGGTATAAAAATATTTAGATCTATCAAGCTAGCGGGCCAACTACTGTAAAAATAACTTTTGAAAAATTGTCGTTTTTATACCATTTTCTTGCAGTGAAATTTGTAAAATTTCCCGTTAATTATTTTCTTGAATGGTATGGCCTGATAACTGGCATATCAAGATAGAGGACCACTCCCTGGAATATTGTTTTCCGTTCCGCAGTAATTTAAATTGAATATACATAGATAATTGCCGCTCTAATTGTCGTTAAAGAAAATATCAGCAATAATAGCATTGGCATAGGGTGCAAAACGGGAAATTGATTTTACGAACTTGAAAATTGCCGTTATTATGTCGTCTTTTGCCGTAAATATTCCCAAAATTTATCTCCGTAGGCCTGCTGAAGTTTAGCAAGAGTTTCCATTGCGCTGTGCCTAAGTCTGGAGCAAAACCTGATAGAGCACCGCTGCTCCAAATTGATGTCTACCATTTTTAGAAGACAATAGCAAAAAATGACACAAAAACAACCGCTACGTACAACCGTATAACTCGACGAGGTCAAACTCGTACTAAAGGCGGATCACGTGTTCATCTATCGCCCCACCAAGCCTATCGCTTTCAGTGTTGCCAGATTGAACGCAACGTTGCCAATCCCATTACTTAATTTACAGACCTCGTATGTTTCCATATTGAATGTATATGCGTCTGCGTTCACCATTGAGAATATTACACATCTTTCGAAATGACTCTAGAATTTGGTCAATTAACTATCAGCTGCCCTCGTTTCGCTACGCTTGCTCGTGCGTCTAATAGTCTTGGGCTGCTAAAGCTTATTTTCTACCCTTGTGGCACAAAATACTATTGTGGTATTGATTGTAAGTATATCAGGTATTTTTTTGTTAGGTACCTATAATTTGCATGTCAATATTAAATTAGGATTAGGATACATTTTTCATTGTTGTGACCAAACATTATGTGTCTGAATGAAAATAAAGTATCATTATTATTATCAAGGAAAGATAGGTGCAATAGGAGTTTATAGCTCAAAAATGGTATTGTTAAAATTTATTACTCTTGAGGTTGATTGGTAGGCATTTACCACTAACATAATGAATTATTGCCTTACTCTAACATTGAATTATCTTAATAATTACAACTGTATACTAAACTGACAAATTAATGATTTAAACATGAATTTAACTGTGATATACAAGATCGTGTACATGTGAATGTAATACGAGTAGAAACTGAAACATTACAGCCGACAAAATATAAATATTTACTTATCAGGATGTACGAGTATTGTATTATTATCAAGTTTAAAATTTTTATTGGATTTTAAGGATGTTGTGTATATTTGTTAAATAAATAAACAAGATAAATCCGAAAGAGGTATTACTTTCATTCAGATACAACTCGAGATCAAACGAAAAATATTTGAAAACAACTTTTAATGTTATAAATGAAACTGTTTCAAATTAATTTCCTATTTGATGAATAAATTATAAAAAGGTTCCTATTGATAATTATTTGGATATTGACATATTATCGTCATAATTACAGGAGTTACATCAAATGTATAAAAAAATATTGATAATTATTTCGATATTGACATATCATCGTCAGATTAACTGAAGTAACTTAAAATGTACAAAAAGATATTGATAATTATTTTTTCTACGACCGTGCGTTTTAACCCATTTTCCCGCACGCATTTTAGTTTTGAAAGTGTCACTTTCCCGCACTAGTGGAAAGTAAAATTATGCAAATTTCGACCCTATTAGATAGTTTTCTACTTCGGAAGTTATAACTATTATTACAACAGGTAAATAAATATTTACGAAATAGTCTATCAAATAAAATCTACATCTTTTCTAGCTTTTTGTCTCATTTTCAATTTTTTGAAAATGTAAAATAATGAAGATATTTTGATATAACCACCCAGGTTTGATATAAGAAAAATATATCAAATAAAATTATTTCATCTACAAATGACTTAAAACCGTTGCCCTCATCAACATCAACTACTTACCAGTTAACACCAAATAACTCCACTGGACCGGCAATTTTAAGTAATTTACAGAATGCAACAAATTGTATTTATAATAGTAATATTCATAATAATTAATAGTTTTTGGTTGAAGTTTTGTATATGTATGTTGGAATGAAATAACTTTTGAAAAATGGGTTGATATACTTTTTTGTATATACGGTCCTAGACAAAGTTATGTTTCCAACTCATGCGTAAAGTGTCTTTCCCGCCCTTGACCGCTTGCCCGAACTCCGCTCCGCGTCGTTCGGATCAACTGCAGTCGCGTGCGGGAAAGTATCACTTTCCGCACTTGTTAGGAAAGTTCCTATTTTCTACTAGAGTGCGGAAGAGTCCACTTTTACGCACTCTTTTTAGTGTGGAAAGAGTCACTAGTAAGGAAAGTAATTTTGTTTTTTGGGAGTATACTGACATTTAAATATTCAAAATATATATTTTCATGGTTGTAGTTTACCAAATGACTAAAAAATTAAGAAATTTATTAGTTTTCTGCTAAAATTTTTAATGAAAAAAAAACACTTATTTTTCAATACCTAATTTCTTAATGGCTCTGGTGTAATCCTCATCAAATGAATGGCAAATGATAATAATTAATTTGTTGATATGTAATTAATTATAAATGTTTCTTCAAGTTAACTTTTGGGTTTTCTCCTTATGCTAGTAGAAAAAATAGTGTACCAAACACGTGCGTTAAGTGACTTTTACGCACGCGATTGCTGGCCCAACTCTGCTAAAGCGTCGTTCGGTCATCTGCAATATCGTGCGGAAAAGTATCACTTTCCACACTAGTTAAGTAATAGTTATTTTTCTCCGATCGTGGGAAAAGTGACACTATTTTCACCTGTTTTCTATGCGCAAAGCTCAACATTCCAGAATAGTGGGCAGTTGCTAAGCAATTAGAAAATAACAGTGCGGTAATATTCTTACCGTACTGCTGTAGCGAGCGGTAATGTTACAAATGGATTATTACAATAAAATGATGCAAATTATGGTTTTAAATTTTTTATTGATAAAGTTGTTGTAGGAGAAATAAAATAAACACAAAATTTTGAAAATTATGAGTCTTCGCGAATAAGTTTCGATGCGGATCTAGAAAAATTTTCAAAAACTGAAAATTCTAAAATCCATATCTAAGGTTTTTCGATGTGAAAAATTGCTCTTTTTATAGAAAATTCAATTCTGAATCGAATGGCGTAGACTAGAACCTTGCAAGCCTTAAGGTTCCCGAGATATTCCAATATGTGAAGAAATGTCAAAAAGTCAGACTCCAGGTTTTCACAAAACTTGCCATAAAATGAGACGGGTTTTGAAAAACTTGAATTTTACTTCATTTTATGGGGTTTCAGAACAAGCAAAACTTTTTATCAGGAACAACATTTTTCACTGAATTAATATTTAAAAATGTTTCACCTATAGTACTCCATCCGTGGACACGCTGTATGGTGATAGTGATCTGTATCTGTTGAAATAAATGATATATCGATACATACAGGATCATAGTTATTCTGGGCATCAATGTGAGAGTGAGATATATTTTTTGAGATGGCTAATTAGCCTATTCCACTGACACATTTACAGATCTATTGTGGTTGTCTAAATCTAGGTGGAATTCTCCAGCCCTCCTTTTATTATGTAGCCAATCAGCTTTGCAGCTGTCTTTTGTTAAGCTTACAGTACACTGTCACAGGGTTTTTCATTATACAGAGTGGGGCAATCTTCTGACATCGGAGGATTACATTGTTGTGGTGAGAGATAGAACTTTATAGTTTTTTGTGAGCTAATACAGTTACTGAGGGCACATTTTCGAAAATACTTTCGATTCTACAGGGTGTTCCAAAACAACGTAGCAGCACAAACTTACATTTTTTTTAAATGGAACGTACTATATTTTGTTTAAGAATCGAAAAGATCTCACCGAGAGCGTTACAAAAATATAGCACTCTAATATATTATAAGGGTGTTTCACAAAGATATGGCCAATTATTAGCAAAAAAGACCTCCTCTTTAACACTCTGCAGAACAGTAAATTAAAATAAATCAACAGGTCTTTGTGTTCAAATGTCATACACACATCATTGGCTTTTTTAATCGGTGGCTTCTTTAATACAGGGTGAAACAAAACGCAAATCAAGCAATATCTCAAAATTTTTAAATGAATCACCCTATAAGTCTTTTTACAATTTGTTAGTACAATTAATAAACTTTCAAACGATGTAGTAAACTTAGGGCATTAGTTAATGAAAAATCGTAGATATTTTATGATAATGGTCAAAAACAAGTATTTCACGTATACAAATAAAATGGTATTAAATTTTTACATGCAACCTCTTGTAAATTTTAACATTTCTAAGGCATATATTTTAATTGTAATTTTGGATGCATCTACAATATCTAATCAATGAAATAAAATGTTTGCTAATACTGTAGTTACCTGGAATTACCAAAAATTTCATATTTATTCATGTTTCACTTTCAAGAATTGTTATTATAGGCTTGTTTGAGAATGGGCGAAACATAATCAAACCATATTTTTGATTATATCAAGTGGACTACTATCAAAATAGTATCTACTAATAAATGTCAAAGAAATATTGCTGTATTCTTCGTTTGTGTTTAGGAAGTTAATTCAAACACAATAGTTAACTTGTGGTTCCAGCAAGATGGAGCATCTGTATGTCAGAAATTTTACCGACAGGTGGATAGGACGTGGTGGACCAATTTCGTGGCCTCCTCGATCTCCAGATGTCACACCGATGGATTTCTTTATATGGGGATACATCAAGCAACTTGTGTATCAAACGTAACGCATTTTCCACAATAACTCCAGCTATGTTGGAAAGAGTAAGATCCTCGTTTTTGAAAAGAATTGTATGGAAGTAAATGATCGCCATTTTGAACACTTAGCATAAACTACTATACTTTTTATAGAATGTCAATGTTCATTTATGTAAATGTGAGTGTTCTTATAATGTTGGTTTTCATAATTGTTAGTTTTTCAAAAATAGAAAAGGTTGGAAAATGGATTACAAGCTTGCATTTTACATAACTAAGATATACTGTTTGTGGTGACTAAAGTAATTATTAAAGACTACAAACTGCTTTTATATTTATTAGTACTATAATGACATTAGCCTACTTACAGTAAACAAAAATATTTCTTCCAACATAATTCCTTCTTTCCTTCCTCTAATGGTGAGAGTAGAAGTCAAAGATATTTTAGATGCATCCAAAATTACGATTAGAAATTATGCCTTAGAAATGTTAAAATTCACAAGATGTTGCATGTAAAAATTGAATACCATTTAATTTGTGTATGTGAAATACTTGTTTTTGACCATTATCATAAAATATCTACGATTTTCCATTAACTAATGCCCTAAGTTTACGTTTACTACATCGTTTGAAAGTTTATTAATTGTACTAAGAAATTGTAAAAAGAAATATAGGGTGATTCATTTAAAAATTTTGAGATATTGCTTGATTTGCGTTTTGTTTCACCCTGTATTAAAGAAGCCACAGATGAAAAAAGTAATAGATACTGAGCACAGCCAATGATGTGTGTATGACATTTGAACACAAAGACCTCTTGATTTATTTTAATTTACTGTTCTGCAGAGTGTTGAAGAGGAGGTCTTTTTTGCTAATAATTGGCCATATCTTTGTAAAACACCCTTATAATATATTAGAGTGTTATATTTTTGTAACGCTCTCGGTGAGATCTTTTCGATTCTTAAACAAAATATAGTACGTTCCATTTAAAAAAATGTGAGTTTGTGCTGCTACGTGGTTTTGGAACACCCTGTAGAATCGAAAGTATTTTCAAAATGTGCTCTCAGTAACTGTATTAGCTCACACAAAACTATAAAGTTCTATCTATCACCACAACGATGTAATCCTCCGATGTCAGAAGATTGCCCCACCCTGTATATATAAACCTTTATTTATCTCGCTCATTATTTGATACAGATAACAATGTTTCCAATAGGAGTTGACGGGTTATTAATGTAGTTTTTGAAATTCAACAAAAATATTATAGGATTTCCAAGAAAAATTGTCGAAGTGTTTTTTCTCAAATGGGGCAGTGAGATATAGAAGGGTCCATAAAAAATGAAAAACCCTGTAACATACCTACTGCTACTTTGACAGTTTTCCTATCTTCGCTTATTAGGTTTGCAGTGAATTCTGGAGAATGTCCTGTCTCGCCTGTCTCTACTCTGGTGTGATTACTCACAATTCTATAGATTTCTGTTCCACCCATTTACTTGTGGATATTCTTATTGTCTACTCTGTGACTCCGCAAAAGGGTAAAATGGATTGATTGACCATTAAATTTGCCTTACTGCAGTGATCTTACGACGATTCCCAAGTGTGTTATGGGCTCTTCTGTTCATGAAGATGGAAAGCGAATGTTATTTCCTCTCCTGCCCTTTTATTTCAAAATAAGGGTAAAAACGTCACATCCATTTGTGAAAATTCAAAATTATACGTCTTACAGTTTTACGATAGGCTAAATTTTTTTTATTTACAGGTAAACAAACTTCTCAATGATTAATTAGACCAGCATCAGATCCAATTACAAGTTGGTGAGTAAAAATTGGAAAATAATCAGTTCATTATTTAGAATACCTGACACCATAATCTATATTTTTATTACCACGGGCCTCTTGACGACAGTAAATACTCCAGCACTTGCTGGCGCTATCTTCTTAGCTTGCTGCACCAACAATTCAGTAAATCATAGATGCTGCAGCAAAAAAGGCGAGAACTACTACTACTACTACTATATCAAAAAATCATTGTGATTAGTACAATGAAACCCAAAATATGTATGTGCTTTTATGCCTAGTGAAACAAATAACTATTTTTATTGGTGAACCATTTTACCTATTCAAAGCACGCCTCAGCGTGTTTAAATCGAACCTTCAAAAACGCGCGTTTTTCAAATTTACCGTGGCAACATCAACAACTCGAGAAGTCTAAATGTTTGAATGACAATTTTTTTATTATTGATCTGACAGGAGTACTTTGTAACGTCAAAACCTTTATTCCAACAATATTTAACAATTTCAATTTGATAAATGAAAATGGAGAGTACAGTTGGTATTGTTTGAGATATCAATATTTCGACTTCTCAAATCGGAGGAATTAATACTATTAACATTCTCAAAATTCAATAAGGTTGAACTTCCATCAAAATGCAAATTAGTTTATGTTTTTCTCATTTCTATGACAACGCAAGGTTCACTGATGTAGCATCACCTATTCAACCATTTTACATTATTAGCTCTTATTTCCATTTCTTGTTGTTGTAGTAGTAATAGATACCAGTATTCATAATTTCAAAGTGCACCAATAAAAAAATAGCGTTAAGTATTCATGAATAACTGGTCTTTAAAACACGCATTTAAAGTTACCATGGGAACATCCACAACTCGAGAAACGAAGTCTAAATGACAATTTAAACAATTTCAATTTCAATAATGAAAATGGAAAGTACGGTTGGTATTGTTTGAGATATTATTATTTCGATTTTTTAAATCGGAGGAAATGGTATTTGAATTAATACTATTGTAGTTTGGCAAGTTTATCTGAAGCTACGGGGAATCGGTAAGAGGCGAGGCATATATGTCATAAACGTACAAATGGCGTACGGTACCTATTTTACCAAGTAAAATTAAAAATACAAAGGTAACTGAGTGAGAGGGAAGAACACACGCACGCGCTTGCCAATAAGAAGTCAGCTCTCGATAAAAATCACCAATTATGTAATTCGGAGAGTGTGGTAATTATGGTTTTCGTACAACGCTGCCAGAGCTTGAAGAAGCCCGTAACAAATTTGGAAAAGTGCTCATCTTTTAATATTCATAAATTGAAAAAATAAAGTTAATAGAAAAATCCAAGGAAACAAGCACATTATAGTAAATTAAGTATCAAGAACGGTAAGGGTTGTTTACCGGTCGACAGCAATTTTGCTGGAGACCGGTATTACCCTTAACGTTCGAAATGCTTATACCATTTTTTGCGCAATCGTATTGAAATATTCGAATTTCGAATAAAATAATTTAAATTTCTTCGAAATGAACGAAATGTCAAAAGTGACATTTATACTTCTCGATCAGTTTAAAATATAATTTGCATTTTGGTGAAATTGTTTCGGTGTGGATGGATTCGGTCCCGGCAGGTCATAGATTAAAATGTGTAAATTTTAATCCCTTTATCTATAGGCGTATTGGGTCCCAATGGTACTTAACTACCTGAAGATATTCTTCGGGGAAATGTACCTCTTTTCGGAAATCCAATCCTCCCTCTTTTTATTGTATCTGAATGTTTAAATTAAATACTATTTCATTCATTGTTTATATTTCATCGAGTGCATTTCATATTTCAGATCAATTTGTCTGTTGTTTTAAACATTTTAAAAATGAATATAAATATTATTTTAAGTGAAAAAGGAAAACAAATGTTAGTGATAAATAACTTTAAATATAGTTTTCAAAAGTGCTTAAAAAGTGGAGAAAGGCGTTGGATATGTACAAATAAAAAGTGTAAATCATATATACTTAGTTTGGGTGAATCGAAAGATATAACTTTGACAAAACATATTGAAGAGCATTGTCATAGCGCAAATATAGAAAAATTTAATCGCCAAATTGTAAGCTCTTCTTGCAAACGCAAGGCAGTTGAAGACTTGTCCGAAAAGCCTGCAAAAATTATTCGTCGTGTACTTCAAGAGAATCTGCCATCAACCATTACAACAAATGACGTAGCAAATATTAGAAGGTATATGTACTGCTCCCGTAGGAAAATGCAGCCGGCATTGCCAAAAAACATCGATGAAACTTTCGATATTTTAAAAAACAAAAACATTGGAACAAATACTGGTGAACCATTTATCTTATTTAGTAATAAAATAGACCAGATCGTTGTATTTTCATGCAAGTCAAATACAGTGGCGGCTCGTGGACTTTTTGAGAGAGGAGGCTGGACATGAAACGTTTTTTGTAAAAATATACTCTATTCAGCCAATTAATTTAACCTTTGCGCAGCGGCCGTACCAGCTACCTCAGTGACAAAATTAATTGTTGCCCAGCAAGAACCAACGTGGAGGTATAGAGTTTCTCTTGCCAAAAATTTTTTTGTTCGTTTTTTGTATTTTTTTTTTTTGGATTTTTAATTTTTTTTCTTTTTTTTTAATTTTTCATATTTTGTTTGTTTTTTATCAACTTTTTTTATATATTAACGGAATCCTACGGTCTTTAGTTTGCGAAAAATGATCAATAATATTATCATAAAAAATATCATTTTGCTTTAAGCGTTTTACTAAATCTTTTTCAATAGATATTAAACTAATATTGTATAAACGATTTTGGCCCATTGTATTTCGTAGGTAAGTTTCAATTCGTTTGAGAGTAGAAAATGATCTCTCCACCGATGCCGACGTGACAGGAATGGTGACTGTCAAACAAAGTAGTCAAGAAAAAATAAGTAAAAATTAATTTTTTTATCCCTAACTGACA
>CAJUYH010006706.1:0-15194 GCA_910591685.1 Galerucella tenella
AAAAGATACCAAAGCCAGTTTGACAGTTCAACTTGGACTTTGCTCTAATAACTCCCAACTATTTGTTTGGATATAAAAAAAATCTGTGTAATATTTGCTTTTATTACAGTCGGACAAATCTCTTTATCTAATCTATTGTAATAGCGAAAAAAATAAATTTTTGTTGTATATCTAACAGTAAACACTGCGTTAAATACCAAATACTCGCTTTGGTTTGTTACAGTATGATTGAAGATTATATCGAAACAATTTTCATTTTCGGCGTTTCCTTTTTAATGATGTTGATACTGTTTATGTTGAAGTACTTGCAGTTCCAAAAGGAGGAAAATCGAAGGCAACCTGACAATGGTAAGTCGTACAAGACGTTTTTCTTTGTTGTTTTGTCAAGAAATAATGTTGAATCAGTTGTAAATGCATTAAAATAAAATATTAAGAATGACAATTATAGAAAAATGAGAGCGCACTGACAACTGACATGTATGAAAAGTTCTGGAATCTTATCGAGTACTGTATAGTGCGCAGACTCCAATTATGGATGATTCTTGAACTAACACATATGTCAGTTCCACCAATTCCTGTCAAAACTCTTAGCGCAGTTTTACTTTGACTAATGCATTCATTTGATCTCAACAGGTTGTAGTCACCCAGAAGAGTCTTTGATTGTATAAGCCCTACTAGATCTTTCCAATGGTCAGATCTTCTCTTTTTCTCGGCTTTACCTATTTCTTCAAATATTACATTAGGGCTGATTCCGGAAAAGGGTTCAGGCCACCAGAAAGGTATTTCAGTACTCCTCTTTGCTAGTTCATCTGCTATTTAATTCCCCTCTATTCCAGTGTGTCCTGGAATCCATAGTAAGGTTGCTCTTGCCTAGTTCATTGAGTTTGTCTAGGCATTCCCTCACCATTTTAGAACTGATTACACAAGAGCTCAGTGCTTTAATGGCTGCTTGACTATCCGACATTATGATAATCCTTTGTCTTCTGTAACCCTTATCAATATTGAACTGGGCGCACTTCCTTATGGCGTGGATTTCCGCTTGAAAGATACTTGAGGTTTTTCCCAAGCTTTGAGAGTGTTTGGTTCTTGGCCCGAACACTCCTATCCCATTCCTTCTTGATGCTCAATTCCATAACGAATTTCTTTGAAAAGTTATACTTATTCATCATACCGTCTTGTGGCATGTCCCAGGCTGTCTGATTTCTAAGAAGTGAGGAGGAGATTCTTGACTAAGTGAGTGGGGAGATATTTTGTCTTCGTCATACGTTCTCTGGTAGCTGTTCCTCTCCTATGGCTCCTTATCTTCTTGGTCAAACGTGCATACGATTGAGTCTACATTGAATTTTGTAATAATTCTTTGATTAACTCTTTGGTCTATCTCAGTCCCTACTCGTAGTTCCACAAATTCTTGGTTCTCTTTCTTAACCTCTTGCCTCCTACACATGCTTCTGCGTGGAAAATGTTTCACCAAGCTCAGTTAGACTCTTGCCTTCGCCACCATCTTATTGGTATCCCAGTTAACTTGGACACGGAAGGATACATAATTGCCTCTTCCTGGTTTTTCCCATTCAAAGTATTTTCTTACTTCTTACAATTACCTTCTGGATCAGTGTTTGTGGTTTTCTTGTGCATTTAGGATTGAGTCTGGTGAACAAAAAGAAGTTGCTGACAATCTATTTGTTTTATTAAGTGATATAAAAACCCCCTTAACATTGTATGTAAAAAAGAATTAGTCATTGCAGAATGTTAGTATTATTCACCGTTTTTAATCTAACATTTTATCTTATCTCTGCATGAAATAATAAAAGTTAAAACTTTGAAGTCAAAGATTCAAGTCAATTGTTCAACTTTCCGAAAATATGTTAGACGAGTTAGATTTATTTGCCGTTGGGGTATTTATTTTATCGGTACTTCTTTTGATCTATATTGTTTTAAAGAAAAAATCGTACGAAAGAAAAGCGGTGGAGATGTGCGATAGTACAGGTAAGGGCACTTATTTTTTTCATGTCCTATAAAATATCTACAGTTCTTTGGAAGATATGATATTTAAATAGTTTCAAATTTACGAATCCAAAAATAATTTGATTAGCAAACGAGACTCGTACAAACGGCTTTAATACAAATTAGAGTTTCAGGAGTATATGACGAATGTGCTGAACAGTCTCTGCTAAGTTTTATTGCGTCCGATATAAGCGTCCAATCGCATCTCAACGGTAATTTGACAGGTAAGTGTCAATAAGGAAACTATATATAAAAATGGTACTTGATTAATATTTTTCAAAAAAAGTTCATTATACGTTTAAATAATATTTGTTTATTTATTTTTTAGTTCGTAATTCAACAAAAATATTGTTGTTACTGTTATTTTGCATAATTGGAAATATTTAAAAGAGAGCTCGACAAAATATTTTTGTTTACAAATATAGAATTTATTTTTAAAAAAATTTTTGTAGAAGGTGATCTTCTGTCAACCTCTATTTTAGTTGGTGTTCTATATCTAGCCAGTACCTGCTCTTTACTATGTTGTGAATTACCGCTTGAACAATGCTTGTGGGTTTTCCCATACATTTCAATGTCTGGTGAACTAACAAAAGTATTCTTGAGCAAATTAGAAGTTGTACAAACGTGAACAAGCTTTGATGACTCAGCAATGGTTCCAAATCTTCGGCACCTCAGCCTTTAGGCTTTTTATGCTCTTGGTTAATGTGAAGACACCAGTACCTAGTCCTTATCAGGTTTAACAGCCTTTTCTTGGACGCCTACAATACCCTTGTGACCCTACTTGCGCCTCACCCCCCTAGTGCGTAGATTTCCTCCTGGAAATTATGTTTGGACCAAAGACTCCAGCACCTGCTTCTCCAATCCATTGCTGCCGCTTCTACCTTCTGATTTGTAATTGTTATAGTTTCATGATAAACATACAGTGTGGAAACCACTTATGGAATAAAATTCTTTATGTCATTATTTAAGAAAATTATAAAAAATGCCGAGACACGTCAACTTTTGAATTGAGTTGTGCGTTATGTAAATATAAATTTAAATGTACAGGGTGATTCACGCAAGTACGCCATAGTCGGTGTTGTTTTTTTCTTCTCTTAATGAACCGATTACAACAAACTAAATAATGTATGGTCTATTATGAATTATACAGGATGAAATTTTTATTTTTACAGTTATTAAACACATACATAAAATACCTGATGTATTTGATTTTAATACATTAAAATAAATGCTCAAAATGTTTTCCACCTAGTTGTTGGCAATAGCACAGTCTCCTATAGAACTCCTCCTTAACTTTGTTTAAAGTTTGAGGTGAAATATTTCGTATTTCTGTAGTTATCTTGTCTTTGAGGTCTACAATGCTAGTTGGTTGTGTTGCATAATATACTTTGTTCTTGAGATATAACCCCACAGAAAAAAATCTAACGGCGTAAGGTCTGGCGATCTAGCTGGCCACTCAATAGTACCTCTTCGTCCAATCCATTTTTTGGGAAGATTTCATCTGAATAAGTTCTTACCATTAAAGCATAATGGGGTGTTGCTCTTGCTGGAACCAAACATTTTCATTTGGTAAGCTAGGATCTATTGCGTTGGGATATAAATTTGCCAACGCAGGAATAACTTCATTTCTAAGTATATTTGAATATTTTTCAGCTGTTAAATTTCCATCTATAAATATAGGACCAACAATATGGTCGCCTATGATACAGGCCCAAACGTTCACCTTTTGAGGGTACTGAGTATGTGTCTCACGCATCCAATTAGGATTCTTTGCTGACCAATATCTACAGTTCTGTCGGTTTACGTCTCCATTCAATGTGAATGTTGATTCGTCAGAAAAAAGAATGGTACCAAGAGCTATCTCATTTCTGTTCAGCTTATTCATCCATCTTTCGCAGAAATCCATTCTACGATTTGGATCGTTTACTGTTAACTCCTGAACAAAAGTTAATTTGTAGGGATGAAATTTTTCTTTATGAAGACATCTTAGAACAGTTGTATGACTAACATTATTTTCACGGGCAATTTGACGTGTACTTGAAGTTGGATTCTCTTCGACACTTAACAAAATATCCACTTTCACATCATCTTCAACGAAGTGTGGTTTTCTTTTCAATGGTTTGACATGTCCAAGTTCTCTGAATTGTGCATGAATTTTAGACACAGTACTTTGTGAAATATTAGGCAATTCGGGATACTTGTGATTAAGGGCGGGTTTATCAATGCTCGGTTAAATACTGTAGCCTTCGGCTAAATCTTAGCTGTTGGTCAAAGTGTTTATCAACTGCCAGTTTGCATTAGCTGACAGTCAAACTTTCGGCTATCCTAGCTGCCACTATCAAGTTGATGTTAGCCATAGAACATACAGTTAAATACGAGAAAGTGGTGTTCCGTCATTCTAACCATAGATTCTAACTGACAACTGTGTCATGATTTTTTCATGTTTGCTTAAATTTTGCAACAAATATTATTTCAACTTTAAATTTGATTGTGTTATTATCGTTTATGGTGAAATCGAGAAGCTTATTTGATTCTTTTATAGTAGTTTAGTAGCATCTAGGTTCTGTGTAGAGCACGAAAGACGACCATATACTGTTGAAGAACGGATAAAATCCTTTGAAGAGCTCGATGATGTCGAACAAATTCCAGCTATTCTCGCCAAGTCACAGCATCCGTCTTTGTGCATTCTATTATACTTTTATGGTGAACGGCTACTTTTATAAGTACCTAATTGTCGCTCTGACTCCGTGAAATTGGGATATCTTTTTTGTTTTGTGGACATGCTCAAATGCAAACAACTCAACAAAGCACAACAAAGACGAAATAAAAATAACAGTGCCACAATTTTGACACTGACAAGTGAAATTTTCAACGATGTTGTCAGAGTAAGCTTACGGTAAAATAGAAAAATAATAACTTTCACCTCTATATTCTTGATTCACTGTGTTATATATGTTATATGCAAATAAAATTAATAATATGTATATTTCATGTAACGGGTGATCCTCCTTACACCAAATTAAAATGAGAAATTTACACTCTGACAACATTACACTCACGTTCATAACCCGAACAAGGTTGTCAAATGCTCAATTACACTTAGCCTCCAGTTAGCTAGCTGTCAGTTATGTGGTGCATTGATAAACGCTTTCTATTGTAACCGAGACTTTGACTGGCGGCTAGAGATAGCTGAGGGCTACGTAGCTGACAGATTTAACCGGGCAATGATAAACCCGCCCTTAATAAGTTTGCAACTTCAACCTGACTTCTGCAGTTATCACCGTACCCGATCATCATTAAAATCTCAATTCGGTGAGTCTCAGTTAAATATGCCATTGTTATGTCGACAAGGAAAGAGTGTTTGACAAAGATATTACTTTTTCAGTATAAACTGTCAACACATCAACAACTGACAGAATAGAAAACAATCCACATTATTTATCGATTTAAAACAATCCACATTATTTACCGATTTTGTCTAATTATTGGCGTTTTTAGGCAATTTTTAGGTATTTATGATAAAATTCATGGGCGTAGCAGGTTTTGTTTAATATGCAAATACGTCTAATTATTAGTTAGTTTAGATTGTTGATAAATCCATATTTAGCCATTTTAAAAAAGTACCAATATCTCAAGAGTAATACATTTGTAATTTTCCCTGTATAATTCATAATTGACCATACATTATTTAGTTTGTTGGAATCGGTTTAATAAGAGGATTTCATAAATATGCAAATATACAGGGTGTTTCATTAAAAAAAAAACCGACTACGGCATACTTTCGTGAATCACCCTGTACATTTAAATTCATGTTCACATAACGCACAACTCAATTCAAAAGTTGACGTGTCTCGGCATTTTTTATAATTTTCTAAAATAATGACATAAAGAATTTTATTTCATAAGTGGTTTCCACACTGTATATCAATAGTATAGTTTGGCAAGTTTATCTGAGGCTACGTGGAATCGGTAAGAGGCGAGACAATAAAAAAGGTAACTTACAATACAACGCCACTGGATAAATCAATATCAGTCAATTGACGAAGTGAGAAGGAAGAACACACGCACGTGCTTGCTCTCGATAAAAATCACCAATTATGTAATTCGGAGGGTGTGGTAATTATGGTTTTCGTACAACGCTGCCAGAGCTTGAAGAAGCCCGTAACAAATTCGGAAAAGTGTCCTTCTTTTAATATTCATAAATTGAAAAAATAATGTTAATAAAAAAAATCCAAGGAGACAAGCACATTAAAGAATTAACGTGTAATCATATTGTTGATATTGTTAATAATAAAAAGTCCCTTCTCTAATTATTATCACTACATATTTAGCACTTTAGCTTCTCCATAGTTAGACGTGGCAATATCGAATGTTTTCGACTGCATTCCTTTCACGGCTTCAGATAAACTTGCCAAAGTATAATATCCGTTGGGTAAACACATTTTTCTTGATCACCTGATTTATTCCATATACGTAACATTTTAAATATGGCCGATATGTTTTTCATTAAACAGAGAGCCTTGTGTAAATTTATTTTACAATTGTACATTATCTTATCAGTTTTTTCATCTTTGTCAGCTTACATAAACACAAAAATTGGTATGTGTAAAGTCTTGATGATATCTTTCGTCGACACTGTTAAGCTTGGGTCGTAATTTGCATTAATTTCGTCCAAATGTTGTTATGGAACTTTGAAGAAATGTTTGATGCTCGAGATGAAGTTGGGCTTCTGGTGTTGATAGGATTGATAGTGTTCTTGTTGCTGGTGATTAGGAAATTTATACAAGTCAAAAGAAAGCAGTTCAATAGGGAAGTTGAGAGGTTAAGAGGTGAGTTTATTTGGAGAATAACTTGTGTTTGGTGAATTTGACCTTCAGAATGACACCTTTATATCTGTTAGTTGTCAACGGATTAGCTATTTTTCTGTTTCTCACTTTCCAAATTACAGTTTTCTTTACGTCGGATGGTCTTAATAATATTTTCACGTATACATTAGGTATCCAATAAGAGGTCAACGGTTTGAGTGATAGGATGATACATGTGATATTTGATTTTATCTAATCAAAATGTATTAAATACGTTACTTAAAAAAATTCAAGTAGTCCAAACAATATAACAATCTTATACTAGACTTGAAAATCATCCGTTAAATCTGTTGTTTGAATAGTTGAGATGTTTGAACTGTACGGCAGTGATACATTGTATTTTGCTCTTATTTCCTTCGGGTTGTTATTTTTACTGTTCGTTTTCACGTGGATTAAAGAAAAATGCAGAAAAATGAGCAATATATGTAAGTAGAATAGTAGTATAAGAATAAGAAAATAACAAAAATATAAAAAAACTTCTTGGCAAGACGGTGATTCGACGAATGGTAAAAGGTGACGTAATAGTAATAGATGACGTCACAGTGCCATACTGGCCAATAAATAGGACCTTATGGCAAGTGATATCTCGTTTGAAAGGCATTGACATTGGCTACATAGCCATATTAATTTTGTTTGGGTTTAAACTAATTTTGACGGATAAATTAAATAAATACCAAAATTATTGAAATTATTTTTTTAAATTTAATTAATCAAATGTCAACAATGGATTCTTATAGCAAGTGTTCGAAATGTGCTCCGTCGACTTCCTGACAGTAATACATCCTATTAGTAAACTCTTGTCGTACTCGTTCGAATGTGTCAGCTGAAATTGCATTGCATTCTTCAATAATTCTTTCTTTCAAAACGCCAATGCCGTAGTATAAACCTTGGATTGCAAGTACCCCCATAGAAAAAAATCTAATGGTGTCAGATCTGGTGACCGAGGTGGCCATTCTACAGGACCTCGCCGGCCAATCCATCTACCTCGATATTCTTCATCCAGGTAACGTCTTACTGCACCATAATAATGTGCAGAAGCCCCATCTCGTTGAAATGTTATTTCCAGATGGCCGAATTCATCTGGATTATCTCCCAGAATTTCAAGAATTAACGGCTCAACTGCATTTTGTAACATCTCCAGATTTTAGCCAACACTCTCTGTACTGTACTTTTACTTACTTCACAGATAGATGCAACTTTAGTTGAAGAGGAAGTAGGGCTTACTACCATTTCAGCAACTATATCAATTTTTTTATCATCACTAAATGTTGGTCGACCAGATCGTTTGGTATCTTGAACACTACCTGTTGCTTCAAACTTGTGAAGAAGCTCACTCAGATGAGTTCTCGAGATAGGGCGATCTGGGTATCTCTCATTAAATAAACGTTCCGCTCCATGGAGATTCTTTCTAGATTCACCAATTATTAAGATAGCTGCTACTTTGTCGGCTTGAGTACGTACTATTTTGCCTATGTAAACTCTTAAACGTCTCGTTAAACAATAATAAAATTAAATATTTAAGCTATTTAGAAAAACTTTGCAAAGCAACAAATACTATTAAATTAAAAACGTCAATTTTTTTGACAACTAACCAGTGGCGGACTGAAAAATCTTCAATATTTAAATGTGAAATAATAATTTTGGTATTTATTTAATTTATCCGTCAAAATTAGTTTAAACCCAAACAAAACTGAGAAACAATTATTTTTCATTATCTTTCAAGTAGCTTTGCTCATATTTCCCTCGTCGTACTTTAGTAAATCATATGGCTCAAATAGACCTTTCGCGATCTGTATATGAAGTTATGCAATTTAAATACTACAAAATATTTAAGCTCTTATTGGTGGCAGCCTTTGTGCACCTAGCCGCTCGTGTGGTGCATAACTAGTAGATCAAATTCATAATAAATTGAATATCATTCTTGGGTACTAAACAGAGATATTGGGTTGAAATAATAATATCTATTATTATGTTTCCAATTGATTTATAACTTGCTGATTAAAAAAGTAATTTTAAAACGATAAAACAGTAACAGACAGGCTACTAACCAAAGTTTTTCTTATACAGAGTGGCCTATTTAAATGTTTTTATTGGTATCTCGAAAACTGTTGGATATGAAATAGAATAAATGGGAAAAAACTGGTAAATTTTCAAAAGTAATTTGAGAAATATTTACAAAAATATAAATTTGCAAGTTCTCTACTAAAAATAATTGGGTGCAACATTATTTTAAATTAACAAAAATTGACAAACGACCCAGCAAAATGGATTTTTGTGAGTTTTGGATTTTTACAATTATTAATAATTACCCATAAGTCATTAGTTTTAGACTTTTGACCAAAGATAATTATGGCTACAGAGTGCTTCAAAAAATATTTGAAAACAAAATTTCACCAGTTCTTATTTTTTACTGTATTCCATAACATGCTAAAATAGTAATAGTTTTAAATATTCTATACAGGGTAATGTAAGTCACTCTGTATATAACATAAGCCCAGATCGGTATTTAAAAACAATTTAGCTAATAAACAATAATCCCTATTTTTGTTGATACAGCGACAGATAATCTGATAATACGTTCGAAATGATATCAATTAGAGAAGATTCTATCCAATTTTATTTTATTAAAACTGCAAGACAGTGAAAAATGCTGTCTACGGACGCTGCAGCATTATCGTTTTTAGCAGCTGTTGTTATAGTATTAATATTTTTAATAGTGTTGATTAGAATTAAATGTAAACCACCTAAAGAATCAAGAAATGCACAACGAATAATTAACAGTAAGTACAAAGATATTTTCTGGATGTAGATTCAAGTAACACCTAATAAAATAAAAATAAAATGAAAAATAAAAAATTAAATAAGATAAAAAAATAATTAAAAATAAATATATATTTAAAAATATAAAGAAATGATAGAAAAAAGGTAGAACGTGTCGCGGGACACACGGCAGGAACTCTAGTTCCTTTTAAGCAAAAATTTTTTGAATCAATAAATAAATAAACATGTTAATATAAGAATTTATTTTACTCTGGATGAAACTTCATTTAACAAAAATGTACAGTAGTATTAATTATAAATAAAAATAAAAATCTTATCATTAAGTTGATTGGCACAGAAAGTTAGTTATTTATGATACAAGTGCGTGAAGTTATACTTTTGCGCAGGAGTTGCGAAAATGCCAAAATATTATAAGAAATAATCCGTACAAATTAACAACAAATACTTAAAACACAATAAAATTGGTATTTAAGGGGACCTCAGATTTTATAAAATTGTGTAAAACATCTGACGTTATAGATAAACAATTTGCATATTCCTCGGTGGTCGAGTGGTAAGCAAACCAGACTCTCACGCGGTAGACCCTGGTTCGATTCCCCGTGAAGAAGTTTTTTTTTAATAATCATTCTGCTTGATATTAATAACGACAACAGGTAGACGTTTGAAATATTTAGCAGAATATTCATTATTATAGATAATGGTACGGTACCCTTCATGAGGGAGTCCGACTGGCAACATCTACTTATAACAGCATCGTATATTTAAAAAGGGAATCCGTAGCATTATACAAATTGGACATTCAAGAACTGTACGTTTACCACATAAAATTGAATTGTTAAATTTTTAATTTGAAAGTTATATTACAGTTTATAGAAATTTTAATTTTCTAGATTTTTTCTTAAGTGGGTCGTAGAAAAAATATGCTGTTCGACTCGTGTGGATTGTCCATATCGCACTTGAACGCACTAGAATGGCGTCGTGCTCAAACTTCGTCCTCGTGCGATATGGCCATCATATCCACACTAGTTGCACAAACTACTATCTCTATCAAAATATGCCCTTTTACATTTAAAAACAAGCTGCCAAATGTCAAATCAATTTATCCATCCATTTTAAAATTATCGAATTAAAACATTAAAGTTTTCAAAATTTCAACACCCTGTATTGCGAAAAGTAAATGTGCTAGACCCCTTAATCCTCATATCATTTTGTCCAATTTTACGAGAGGAATCTACATGCAAACGTTGTAATTACCCTTAACGTTCGAGATGCTTACACCATTTTTTGCGCGATCGTATATTGAAATAAGTTCCGAATAAAATAATTTAAATTTCTTCGAAATGAACGAAATGTCAAAAGTGACATTCATACTTCTCGATCAGCTTAAAATATATTTTGCATTTTGGTGAAATTGTTTTTATGCTATTTATTACTTTTCGACGTCTGAACGGTAAGTAAATCACTTACCGACGTGTTAAACCAGTTAACACAACCTAACGTCCTGACAACCGATGCTGTAAATAAACAAAAAAGATCAATCGCGCAAAAAAATTATGGAAATAATAGTAAAAATTTATCCGAACAAATTCAAGTAGATCACCAGCACTGCGAATACCAGCTGTGCATAGAATTTCAGTCAAGCATCGGTGGTTCAGTGGTAGAATGCTCGCCTTCCACGCGGGCGGCACGGGTTCGATTCCCGGCCGATGCATATGAATCGCTGCATCGTAAACGAGAGAGAGAGAGACTCCGGAGAGAGCACACGCACGCAAGTGAGGCACATAGCGAAGCAACGTAACATAACGTAACGTAACGGTCAGATCTTTAGCGTCGCGACCCCCGGTCGCTCAAACCTAACCTGACGTAAAGAACTAAAGTTCCAAAAATCTATTGCTGAAGGATTTATTTCCAAGCCAGCCCCTCCCCCCACACACACATTTTTGGCACGTCGTAAATTCTGTCTACTTATTTTCTCGAATATTTTTTTTATATCAGCTGCTCTAGCAGCTTAAATTTGTCATATTGTCATTAGTGTTGTAAAGGGTTTTCGTGAGATATGGGGTTTGAAAATTTGAGTGTAATAAAGTTCTTATCATCAGTTAAATAAACTTTAATAAAAAATATCATAAAATGTGAGTCACATAAAGTCGAGGTATTTTAATGCAAGTAAAAGTGATTAACATAATTAACAATAAATGTTACTGGTGATTTATTCAACGTACATGCCAAGCCAAATCTATTTATATCAAGTTTTATTAAAATTATTATTAAGGATGTATAACAATTAAATTCACGGCATAAGTATGTTGATATTGCGTGAGTGAGGAGGATTGCGACAAGTTCTTAAATTTGATATGTCACATGGTATAGTTCGCAATACATTTTTTACATTTTCTAATTTTCCCCCCAAAACGAGACCCCCATTTTCAAAATTAATTTATTCATGTGACATTTGGTCTCGTAATTCGGAGCAGTTTTGGGTGCGGAGAGACAGAAATATATAATTAGGGGAAAAATGATTTATTTTAAGCCAATTTTGGGGTAGTTTTTGACCAAACTGAGTAGTTTTTCTAATGTTTCTGCACATCTATAAAAAAAAATAAGAACATTAACCAGTCGCCTACTGTTTACGTCTGTGTTTACTTACTTGTTGTTAACTTAAGTTCTTTGACCCACGCAGAATAAATCGTTATGTTTTTTGATAACCTAAACTACTTATTTTGAGGATGTTATTGCTATGTTATACAAAAGTTTCCAATTGAATTTGATCACTTGTCCCATTTATATTTAAAAAATAAATAGTACCTATACAGTCTTTTTTATGGTTTCGTACCCAGAAGGACCCTATTACTAATACTTTGCTGTCCGTTCGTCACCAGGCTGTATCTAATGAACCGTTATAGTTAAATAGCTGACCAGATGATGTATTTCTGTTATAACAACAAATAAAAAAAACAGAATAAAATGAATATTTTAGGGCGCTCCAATACAACAAACGTGAATTTTAAAAACAACATCACGGCGCCATCTAAGTGGAAACAGCTAAAGCAGTATTCGTCTCAATTTTGCCATTCTCAGAATATTGAGTTATATTATTAAAGATGATGGTACGGGGCTTATTTATTTCTAGAGATATCTTCATTATACCATGGACTTACGATGAATATTCTTAAAAAATTAATCAAAAGAATTGGGCAAACGTTAATACTACCTACACAATCAAAAGTGCCCCTCTTTTAAAAACGTCTATAGAATCTAAAGCATACAGTTACTGATCCACACACAAAAAATTTCATTAAATTCGGACTAACCGTTTAGGAAACGTGCAATAAGAACCAGATTGCAGCGCCACCTATCGGGACCAATTGTGAATCTAAGCCATTCTTGAATAGATTACACGCATATTTCATATTTTGCTTGGATATTAATTTATAATAGTAAATATGATATCAAAAATTACTAATACATAATAGGAAATAAACCAGTTTCCATTGGAAATTACTCCCAAATTTTAAAATAAAATTCAAATTTCAATGCACTTTCCGACCACAACCCGAGGATTTCCGAACGCCATCGATGATACGTGTGATGTCATATCTCTTGTGTTTACTTATGTCAATATGGCCGGTATTGCATTAGGTTATGTGTAGTTGTGTGTTTATATTGTATTTTAATCAACTATTAATTGCTTCATCGACGTAAAAATATCATTTATATGTTTGTTTGAGACCATTACGTGTTTGTGTGTGCTTTTTTTATATCTAAAAGTCAACGTAAAGTGGAAAGTGGACATGAATATTCGATATTTCCGAGGATATTTTAAAACTTTTAGAAGAATATAGTTAATTTACTAGTTCAGTGTTAAGTCACGATTCTTTCATATTTTGTGAGTAAAGATAGGGCTAGCGAAGGTTTTGTAAAAGCACAAACTGATTACCTACTTGCCCAAAGTAGACTCATTTATGCTGCTTGAATTTATGAAGTCAAACAGCTGCTTTAATGCAGAGGAAATAAGAGGAGTTGAAGCATTATCGTAAGTACGATTTAAACTATGTTTTATTTATATAATATATACCAACCATATTTCGATGTGTGGTCGTAAGAAAATGATGTTTTTATGGTTGATTCCTAGACATATAGGTACATAACCTCAAACTATTTAAGAATAAAAATTACCAGCATAGAAGTAGGTACTTACATTAAAATGGTCTTCACAAACAAAAGTATTAGTATTTGTCGAAATATCGTCTTTGTTTCGACGCATAGCTTGCAACCATAATGCCCTTCTCTTAAGTGTATCGGCTTGCGCCACTAGGTAAAGTAACAAATATTTCGTCTGGAGTTTTAATAGACGTTGATTTACAGACTGGAACAATGCAATACTCGGAATACAAAGTATTTTTCGGCTTTATCCATTTTTAAATCTTTCAGAAACAAATTAGGTCACAAGAACTCAGAGAGTGATACACGAATAAGAACGTAAACAAATGACGTCACTCCATGGGACAGCCATTTTTTTTATAGAAAATTCAATTCTGAATCGAATGGCGTAGACTAGAACCTTGCAAACCTCAAGGTTCCCGAGATATTAGCCAATATGTGAAGAAATGTCAAAAAGTTTTTAAAAATAAAATAAGAATTTATTTTTGAGCGAAGCAGGGGCGGGTCGTTAGTTACATATTTGTTATTTATTGAATTTATTTGATAATTTCCACTTTCAAATTATAAATATTTGTACTGATTAAACAATAAACATCCTGTATTAATTTAGGGTAAGCCGACTAAATGAGTTGTTTAAAATTATTGGTCTACACGACGTCATTATTCACTTAAAAGGTAGATAAACTATTTAATCGCCAATAATGTCATTCCACGTGATTACTCTTAGTCTTTACTTGTTTGTGTTAGCTGCGAGTGAGTAGTTTCCGTAATAAGAATTATTATTTTCGGCTAAAACAATAATAACATTATTGCGGTTAACTTTTCCAATGTGGAATTTCGATCGGTAACTGGATTTTAATTATTATTATGTTGAACATTAAATTCTCATATTCTCGTGACGACAATAAGTGGTAACTATACACACCTTATACGGTGTTTAGTTGAGAGTTTATGTTGTGGTTAAAAGTGTCGCTACGTGCTATGTCTATTTCACAGGAAAGTTTCGTTTTTATTTTAGCGGTATTTATCATACTTTTGTTATTCTATTCGTTCATCCAAAAAAGAATGAAAGTTGATAAAGATGATGATGAACATAGAGTGCCGAATCTTACTTCTATGGATGTGCTTTACAGCTCGTACGGGGTGGATTTTATTTGTAAGTTATATTGAAAAAAATATTTTTTTTACATCATTTATTCACCATTGGTTGAATGACGTCAGTCTCCGCTGCAACGACATGTTAGAGTCATCAGTGGCACATAAAAAAACGCAGTTGTTGTTGTTTTAAATCATCTGACCACTGACAATCTATTTCTAAGTTGATTGTTGTTATAGTTGAAATAATACCCTTCTTGGTGTGCGTCATCGATTGTTAATGTCTTTCTA
>CAJUYH010006707.1:0-19398 GCA_910591685.1 Galerucella tenella
AGATAAATCACATTATGCAAAACACCTACTTGACACTAAACATTCAGTAACACCTGACACAGAACCAGAAATACTACATGTTTGTGATAAGAAGCAAGAACTGGACTTCCTCGAAGAATTAGAAATTAGAAGACACTTAACAGACCCACAATATGAAGTCCTCAATGAACAGCTGAATCTAGGAAGTTCTCCATTATTAAACTGTCTTCTTAAGTAATAATTGTAAAGATCAGCAGATATAGTTTTCCTGGTTTCCTATATCATTGCACAGTTATACTGATCTTAAATGGGACAAAGATATCCAGAATATCCCCATAGGGCTAATAATATCAAAGCTACTATTTGTAAAATCTTCTTCTTTTTTCTATTCATATATATTAAGTCTATCACTAGATGGGGCACTATTTGGACTAGCCAAATATATATCAAGTATACATCATGTCAAAAGTAACTTCTGTCATTCTGATGATGATATTTATATCGAAACAATTGTCAATTTACTTGCAATTTACAGATTTTTACAAATATATTGTGGAGTCATTTAAAAACAGTTAGTTTCATTTAAAACCATATGATGAGTAGATTCCACGAAGTGAGGGTTTATACAGTTAACTCGGTTATTTTACTGTTCCAAAAAAGGGATCATTTTTTAGTACCATACAATTATTGGAAGGGAAATGTTTATTTACAAAAATTGTTATCTACCAAGCACATAAGATAAAATTTTTGTGAGGAAATTATTGATTCATGGAAATTCTTATCCACCATAGGCGCTCGATAAAAATGTTGGATGGGGTTAATTTGTTTGGACAAACCTCCTCCTATCCTAGTAGTATGATACAATTTTTGGAAAGGGTTATTTGTTTGTGAGAATCTCCATCTACCATGGAAGTACCATACACCTTTTAAAAAGGAAGCATTTATTTGCAAAAATTCCTATCTACCATGAATGTAAGATTAAATGTGTATAAAAGAGTTATTGATCTGTAGAAATTCTGATTTGATCGCCGTACGATAAGAAGTTTCAAGAGGTTAACTTATTCAGACCAATTTCCTCCCATCCCAATCGTATGGTAAAATCTTTGAATAGGGTTAATTTTTCCGTGGAAATTTCCATTTACCATGGAAATGCGATGAAATCAATAAAAGGGATTGATTTAATTGGACTTACTTCTTTCATTATGTGTTAACGATTGAATTCTCAAAAGGGATTGATTTGTTCATGAAAATTATATATTATAAGCATACCGCATTTTTTGAGCGGATTCATGTATTCGATAAAACTTCCTTTTGTCATTGAAGTCATTAAAGGGGTCCATTTGTTCTCGGTTTCACTTCTGTCTTATTTATTCCATAAAATCTATAAACAAGGACCAAATCAGGGATGTCACTAAATTCAACAATTTATCAACCGAAACAATTTAAACGACAACTTCAGAGACTGGTATCTGAACTTATTCATCCAACAAAACTATTTGTAGAATATTCCAGCGTCGTTAGCACACAACCTCAAATTCATAACTTAATTAAACTTCACAAGAAATCGCGATATTCTCTATCAGCCACCCATCGCACTTCATGAGAAGTTGCACTCAGTTCATGATGGAAATCGGAGAAAAGCCAGAAAGCCGGATACTTAGAAATATGATAGTTTATCAAAGTATTATCGTATTTGTTGCCTTCAGGATTCAGGATATTCTGGATTATCTGACTAAAAATGGATATTCGCAGAAACCAAGAAAATCAGGGTGGGCGTTAGATCACAAACAATCCAATTTATTTTTTTGAAATAATAACAAATTTGTTCTGAATTTGTCAATATATAAATGGAATATAAGGGGGGAAGCGACAAACTCATGTGATTCTTGCTGGTCAAGCAAGCAAAAAAGGTGAAGAAGTGTACTCTCTTCAGATTTCCAGACTTTCGTAAATATTTTTTCACATCTTCAGGAAACAACAAAAGTGAGAAGAAGACAAAGCTCACTAAACAGCCCGCAACAACAGTTCCATAACTTACGCTAATCCAAAATGTATCCTTGATCTCATCATCGAAAAAAGCGCTTAGCAATTAATTTCGAGTAAAAGATCATCCAAAAAGAGAGACACGACTAGATAGCTTCTGAGGGGTTTGACCGATATATGTGAGATTACAGATATTGCAACAAAGCTTATATACTACATATTACCACTATGCAAGATAGGTATTCTGTCTGATATATCTGAAATCACGCGCAAAATCCAGGAAGTGATTGTCCGTATGTGACAAAATCTTACAGCTCACCCTCTTCCGAGATATCTTCCTGAAAGGTGCGGAGGAAATGAACGTCTCTGCTATAATTTGGAGATGAAATCATCAAGTTCTTCATTCAACACCTAGTCTCCTTTACAAGATTAAGGTTTGTGAACTGAAAATATTATCCAAAATCACAGTTATCATGGAACACCTCTTTATACACGAAGTTTTTTCACATATTCAGTGTATTCGGAGAAAAAATACAGTACCATGGTTTTATTTTATATTTAAAACAAACTTCGTAGTTGTTTGAAAATATATATGATGGAGATACAACTTCTGTTTGACATTCGGTTGAATGGATACTTTTCTGTATCACACGTAAGCCGTATCTGTTTTGATACAGTAAAAAAGGTGTCAAATGAGATGTTGAATGAGGCTTTTGAAGGCCTGCCTTAGAAGATAGAATGATTTTTAAACGACTCTCTTATTAAAAGGAAATAGTTGTAGTGTTAATCGTTTATTCATCACTGCTGTCATCCATCGGTTTGTGAATGAATTTAATTTATCAAAATATCATCATTTGTTAAGGATTACGTTTGAGCTTCAGTTCAATATATCAATATAGTTTTCTCTCCTCCCCATACTGTGAAAAATGCATTTCAACACTGTTTTGAAGGAAGAAACGATTACCAAAAATGTATTGATTGCCCTTGACGAAGAGTTGTATAGGCTTCACGTCGTTCGGGTCAACTGCAGTCGCGTGCGGGAAAGTATTACTTTCCGCACTGGTTGGGAAAATAACTATTTATGCTTTGCGGTGACAGCAATAAATGTTAAAGAAAAAATGCAAATTAGCTTATGTTCTTCCCATTTCCATGACAACGCAAGGTATATACTGTAGCATCACGAATTTAACCATTTTACTTACATTATTAGTTCTTGTTTCCATTTCTTGTTGTTGTTGTAGTAATAGATACAAGTATTTATAATTTCTAAGTGCACCGATAAAAAAAATAGCGTAAAGTATTCGTGGATAACTGAACACTTGCTCACTTGCGTGTCTTAAAGACCTTAATATCCATTATCCACTTATACTTCAATATACTATTGTTGCTATTGCAATTTCAATTTGTTAATGCAATATTATGCACTAGGTCTGGATGCGTTATAGATGGTCCGATTTGAAAATGATATTGAAAAATTCCTACTCAGCAGCACTTCATCACAAATCGAAAATATGCGATTTGTTTCTCTATATATATTTTATTCAAACTGTGTTGGAACAACTGGAAATCTGACCATCTATAACGCATCCAGATCTTCTGCAAAATATTGTATTGGAAAAAATTGCCAATGCTATAGCAACAAAAGTAATTGTCCCATGGTGCCTGCTCTCAGCACACCTAACATCAGACCAGACCAGACTTATTTTCTACAAAGTTCCAACACTTTGGACTGGCAAACGCCGAATATATCAAGTTTCGAGAAAATTTCGAATTTCCCTGTTTCTCTGAATTTTTTGGCTTTTCACTTCGCTGAAAAATGCGTTGTATTTGTATTTTTATTATTTACAATTCGTCTCTCTTGGAAGAATGACGTTTTTTTAGTTTTAAATGTTCATGAAAAATTTCGTTAGCAACATTTACGAGTCGAAGATATATCAGATTCATACTACGTAATGTCTTCCACATGATGGCACAGTCCGTTTTCCACTACAATTTTTGTCAATACTCACCATTTTAATGCCATATTAGTTGCTCGAGTAGGTTAACTTGGATGGTAGTAATTTATGTCAGATAAAACGTGTATATCATCCAACATTACAAGAGAGGTGGACCAAATTATTAGGAAGGGGATTGAAATTATACGGTATCTATGAGCAATAACACGTTCTCCGTTTTATGATTTTTAACGTATTTTTGTTATTTTTCCATGAAGTTTTAACACCTTCAGAATTATGTGAGGTGGATAATAGTTCTCATTGAAATGCTCTGCATAAAATAACAAATGACAAGGTTACAGCGATGTTAGACTTGGAATATTCCTCAAAAACTGAAATTGCAAATGCGTTTGTTTTTTGACATAGGATCTTTGAATTATATGTAGTTAAAGCGAAGGGATCTGAATATGTAAGAATATACAAGGGGTTTCTTGACATGTTTAATATCCCGTTATATAGGTCAGCGGCGGAAGAACTTAAAATTATATTCTGTAAGTTCCTCGTGGCATTATTTATTATTTTTTCTCTTATTTTTTGGGAATGAAACCACAATAACGTTTTTATTTTTTATTTCGACGTTTCGGTAGCGTTCCAGCTACCTTTGTCAAGATTAAATGATGATAATAGATATTTACGTAATTAGTTGTGAAAAGAGCGATATTGTTCAACAAGCGTAATATTTGCCAAAACGAGCGCTAGCGAGTTCTGCAAATTACGCGTGTTGAACAATGTCGCTCTCTTCATAACGTGTTTACGTACAACGTTTTATCTAATTCCGCGCTTTCATAATATTCAATAAAATCTTCAATTACAATGATAATATTGATGTGGAATCAAATGGTGTTAGAAGTATTGTTACTATGGTGTATTCACCCAGAAAATTGACTTACTTTAAATAACTGTGTCCTGAATAATGTTTTCAATGTTTATAAATCTCAAAATACTATTGAATTAAAATAATGGGTTAATTGTACAGTTTAAATAATGAAATAATTGTCAGTTTTGACAGTACCTACCTAATTAATGAATTATTCTTTGAAACTCATGTGGTATCTCTATATTGAAACATAAACAGTTACGTAAAGTTTTTACCTAACTACTTTTCATAACTGATATATGAAGGTTATGAAAAATGTGACGTTACCTAACGTCAAGGAGTGACGTAAAGTGTCACATTCGATAGCGTAATTAGATAAAATAATTTTTTGGTCCCTATCTGACACAACGAAAGAATATGACAACTAGACAATCAATAATATTTTGAAGTTTAAGACTACAAAACTTTGTTGTCAAATTTTCTTGGAGTCCATCCATAGTAGATCACATCTCTGGTAAAATGTGAAATAAATATTTCATTTTATGACATTCCAAAGATATGATAGTCTACTAGAAATGGAATCCAGTGAAGTGCACGTTCCAGGAACGGTTTTTATTGGGAATGTTGTTAATAAAACGCGTTTGTTGTTACTTTTTTGTGAATGATTATTTTTGTTTTCAAAATATGTATGACTCAGTTTGGTGAATTTGTGTATTGAAGTGTGTATCGATTAACAACTATTCCAATGATAAGTCATAAGAAAACCTGAATAAAAACTGATGATGCTATCCTGATAACGCAGGTAATTGATTATTGGAAATTTCTCTTTCTAACATTGGTAACCAAATTTGACTACATTCGGCTGAAATGCTAGCTACACATTTATCTGCATTTAGTTATATTAAAGCACTTTCTTTGATTTTTCGTCTTTTATTATTGGGCTCTATCAATATTATTTTTGCCGAATCCCATTGAATTTTATGCCCCTCTTCCCAAGCATGTTTACAAATACCTGACTTGAAGAACTCCCTATCTTTGATATATTTTTTATTTTCACTTATTCGGACTTTCAATGGTCTAGATGTTTCACCTAAATAGAATTTGTCGCATTCACAAAATATCTGATATATGCAATTTTTTGAAGATTGTTCTTCATTTTTTGGTTTTGCTTTTGTTAGTATAGATCTCAACGTATAGTTAGATTTGAAGCTAGTTCAAATATTGAATTGATTACCAATTTTCTTAATTCTTTCTGATAAACCCCTAACATACGGTATTATCAAGTTTTCAAAAATTATGTTAGCTGAATTATTAATATTATCGTTATTATTATGGGGTATTAACAATGAGCCCTTGTCTATATTCTTAATTTCTTTATTTACAAATTCTGCCGGGTAATTATTGGCATTTAAAACATTTTTCAGTAGAGTTTTCTCCTTTGTGAAATGATTATCATTAGAACAAATTATTCTGGCTCTATCGTATAAAGATTTTACTACCCCTTTTTTAACGCTTATAGCATGATTTGATTCAAAATTCAATTACCTATTAGTGTGTGTTGGCTTACGATAAACACTTGTTTCATACCCTGTAGGTGTTTTATTGATAAGAACATCTAAAAATGGCAAAAAATTGTTATTTTCAATTTCAATTTCAAATTTTATAGATTTTTCTCCTTCATTTATATACGTTAAGAAATCATTCAGAGATACTAAGTCATAAGGCCATATTGCAAAAATGTCGTCTACATAATATCTCCACCAGACAATTGGTTTCAATTTTTGATTATTTACTATATTGGCTTCAAAATATTACATGTAAATATTCGATAGAACAGGTGAGAGGCAAGAGGTCATGGCAAGACCAAAATTCTGTTCATAAAAATCATTATTGAACTGAGAATATGTTTTTGTTATACATCATTTTAATAATTCTATTATTGCTGCTACGCTTAATTTGGTCCTTTCTGTAAGGGTCTGATCTATTTCTAATTTTGATTTGACAAGTTCTATTGTTTTCTGTACCGGTACATTTGTGAAAAGACTAACTACATCAAAACTGACCAAATAATGGCTTTTGTTGAACTTTAAATCCGATAGTTTTTCTTAAAAATGATTGCTATTTTTGATGTATGAATCTGTCTGTCCTGCGAGGGGTTCAATGATTTTTAATATAAAATTTGATAATTTGCTGCATGGGAGATTTATAGTGCTACAAATTAGTCGTAATAGTATGTTTTGTTTATGAATTTTTGGTAAACCATAAAAATGTGGTGGTTTACTGTATTTAGGTGTTGACTTTGTTCTTTCACGATTAGCAAATTCGTTCTTGAATTTGAAAAGTGTCCTATAAATTTTGTTTTCAATTGATTTGGTAGGATCATTTGGTAGCTTAGTATAAGGGCCATTTATTAATAAATCCATTATTTTTGAATCATAATCAACTTTGTTCATAATTACAGTAGAATTGCCCTTATCAGCCGGCTAACAAAAACATACTATTTTCAGTTCAATAATGATTTTTATGAACAGAATTTTGGTCTTGCCATGGGCTCTTGCCTCTCACCAATTCTATCGAATATTTACATGGAATATTTTGGAGCCAAAATAGTAAATAATCAAAAATTGAAACCAATTGTCTGGTGGAGATATTATGTAGACGACATTTTTGCAATATGGCCTTATGACTTAGTATCTCTGAATTATTTCTTAACGTATATAAATGAAGGAGAAAAATCTATGAAATTTGAAATTGAAATTGAAAATAACAATTTTCTGCCATTTTTAGATGTTCTTAACAATAAAACACCTACAGGGTATGAAACAAGTGTTTATCGTAAGCCAACACACACTAATAGGTATTTGAATTTTAAATCAAATCATGCTATAAGCGTTAAAAAAGGGGTAGTAAAATCTTTATACGATAGAGCCAGAATCATTTGTTGTAATGATAATCATTTCACAAAGGAGAAAACTCTACTAAAAAATGTTTTAAATGCCAATAATTAACCGGCAGAATTTGTAAATAGAGAAATTAAGAATATAGAGAAGGGCTCATTGTTAATACCCCATAATAATAACATTAATATTAATAATTCAGCTAACATAATTTTTAAAAACTTGACAATACCGTATGTTAGGGGTTTATCAGAAAGAATTAAGAAAATTGGTAATCAATTCAATATTCGAACTAGATTCAAATCTAACTATACGTTCAGATCTATACTAACAAAAACAAAACCAAAAAATGAAGAACAATCTTCAAAAAATTGCATATATCAGATATCTTGTGAATGCGACAAATTCTATTTAGGTGAAACATCTAGCTAGACCATTGAAAGTCCGAATAAGTGAACATAAAAAATATATCAAAGATAGGGAGTTCTTCATTGGTAAACATGTTTGGGAAGAGGGGCATAAAATTCAATGGGATTCGGCAAAAATAATATTGAAAGAGCCCAATAATAAAAGTCGAGAAATCAAAGAAAGTGCTTTAATACAACTAAATGCAGATAAATGTGTAGCTAGTATTTCAGCCGAATGTAGTCAAATTTGGTTACCAATGTTAGAAAGAGAAATTTCCAATAATCAATTACCTGCGTTATCAGGATAGCATCATCAGTTTTTATCCAGGTTTTCTTATGATTTATCATTGGAATAGTTGTTAATCAATACACACTTCAATACACAAAATCACCAAACTGAGTCATATATATTTTAAAAACAAAAATAATCATACACAAAAAAGTAACAACAAACGCGTTTTATCAACAACATTCCCAAAATAAGCGAAAGAAAGCGCTATCCCAATAAAAACCGTGCACTTCACTGGATTCCATTTCTAGTAGACTATCATATCTTTGGAATGTCATAAAATAAAATATTTATTCCACATTTTACCAGAGATGTGATCTACTATAAATGGACCTTAAGAAAATTTGATAACAAAGTTTTGTAGTCTTAAACTTCAAAATATTATTGATTGTCTAGTTGTCATATTTTTCCGTTGTGTCAGATAGGGACCAAAAAATTATTTTATCATCATTTAATCTTGACAAAGGTAGCTGGAACGCTACCGAAACGTCGAAATAAAAAATAAAAACGTTATTGTGGTTTCATTCCCAAAAAATAAGAGAAAAAATAACTTAAAATTAGCCTTAAAACAGATGTGATCCATAACTCAAATATACCTGATATATTTCTCAAAATATATTTATTCTTGTATTATTGGATATATTTGAATTGCTTAGGAATGTTACATTGGATAAAATATGATCAAACACCCCATGCAGCGAATTCAGAAAGTTCAAACTATTCGATTGAAATGAATAACCTTCCAAAAAACTTTATCTCTATTACACTGGACAGTTACCTATCGACGACACTGTGATGTATCGTTTGCAACACAAACAAAACGTTTATTATTATTACACCCTCCCTTCTCATATGTCTGCATTGTGAACACTCGAGGCGCTGCACTTGATTTTCCTTGCCATCAATCTTTGGAAAGAAAAACGATAGATAACCGAAAGATAGATATGAGAGATGGCCATTAGTGATGTTTCAGAAAAAAATTCTCAGTTTGGCCACTTGAGATTTGATATTGTGGAGTAAAAGCTATAATTTTGTTATGCTGTCCGATACTGGGGAATTAGATATACTGATTATTTAATTGTATATCGTTATTTATATTTCATGAAAAATGCTTTGTTGTATGTAACTATCTTATGCTATTTGCTTGCATAATCTTATTTTCATATAATTTGTAACCTTCCATGACTTAACGAAAGATTGAAAGACATTGAAATTGAAAATTATGCTCATAGTCTGTCACCATACATACCTATTATTCAAGTTAATTTCATTCATTTATTTTAAACTCATAAATTTGGTTTGATTATACCCGTTTTAACTTATTCTGCAGGTTGAATGGTCAATGCATATGTGAACTCAGGGTTTTGCAGATGACCTAGTGGGAAATTCTCCGGGACAGTTACGGATGTCTTGCAAGAAGCACTACGAATCGTGGAAGTTTGGTGTCTTCAAGAAGATCTTCCAGTTAATCCAAACCAAACCAAACTAGTTTCTCATACGAATGAAAGTGGATCCGTTACTATAGCTGCTCCAGTATTTCAATTAACTTGGGTTTGTAATGTGTTTATCATAGTTAGTTAAGCTTTTGTCGCAATTTGGTATCTTCACCATCCAGAGTTCTATGTTATAGATGGTAATCGGGTAAACTGTTGGTAGACAGAACTTAATATCTTCAAAGTATGTTCTAATCCTTTTGAAAAACGGTTTTAGTAGCCTGGATTTTCCAGTGGAAAACCCTTTAAATTTATTCAAATGTGTGTACTGGAATGTTGGATTTATCTTATTGGCAAAAATAGTAACAGCAAAATTACTGTTCAGAATTTCCACTTCAGGCTTACATAAACTAAGTTCAATAGACATTTTCAAAGCTACTGTGTTAGCGAAACGCGTCACGAATGTATATACATAGTTCGAATATAATGAAAATTTGAACAAATCAAAGTGTTTTATTCTATCGTTTAGTATGGATCATTATCAAGTAAAAGCCTCATTAATTCAATTTCCATTTTACAATTCAATTTGCTGTATATGTACCGGGTGGTCCAATAAGCCGATCTCTCGGCTATATATCAGAAACCGTTCATGTTATAACTTTGGGAAAAAAAATTACTTGGGAAAAGTGGACAAGAGAAATTGTTAGTAATTACTTTCAAGTTTCTAGGCTATCCGCTAGGGGGCGTAACCTGTGAAGAAAAATTTAAAAACCAGCTTTTTGTGAAATATGCCAATTATACCCAGTGAAAATAGGTAAACTGAAAAAAGGCCTAAGTTTCGCAGAACTTTGTTCAAGTACTTCTTATTCTATTTTTCCAAATAAATGGTGGGGTAAAGTGGGAAAGTGTCTGTGGATGAATACCTATAACTTTGAATCAACCTATTCTAATGAAATTGGTGTCAATAGAAAGAGTGTAAATGAATTAATTACATCTACTATGAAACAATGGCATTTAGTTTTAATTGTCAAAGGTAGATATTAAAATGTGTTTTCTTAAGAACGTTCAATGGAAACACCTTATTATTGTAAATTATAATGGAACTGGATTGAATTCTCAACAAAACGGCGCAAACCGTATGTTGATAGCTTTTGTCGAACTCGAGATGTAAATAAAAACTCATAAACATAAGTAAGTATAGTATTGACACCCTGTATTATAACTTAAAATTTAATATGGGAAAGAGAGATCATACAGATATCTTGGTCATTGAAACTTGATGTCCAATTGAATGTTCAAATTGTTTTTCATCGTTTTCCTCACAAATATGTGACATATTGCTTAAAGTTCAGCTGTTGATATACTATTTATGGCGTTTTTAATGCGCTGTTGCATGTCGTCTCGCGTGGTTGGTGAGTTTGGTACGATAAATCCTTCAATCTTCCCCATAGATAAAAGTTCAGACATGTAAAGTCTGGAGATCTAGCTGGCCCTAAAAATATACTTACCCTTCCAATCCATCTATTTGGATAGCTTACATTCAAATAATCTCTAACTCGTCTGGAAAAGTGCGCTGAACACCCGTCATGCTGTAATATCATACCTCATGTTTGTAAGAGAATATCTTCCAATAAAACAGAGAACCAATTATCCAGAAAATCCAAATATGTATCGTCATTTGAAGTTCCAAGAAATATGAACCTGCGATCTTTCCGTCAACTATACCACACCAAACATTAGGACTCCATCTACCTTGAAGCTGCACTTCCTCTACCCAGTGCGGATTTTCTTCAGACCAATAATTATCATTATGCATGCATGCACCCGCACTATTAAGCGTAGCCTCGCCTCCCACAAATTTTTTGACATGATACGCGGTTGTTCTTCTAGCAGATTTAATAATTGCAGTAATCTGAGATTGAAGCAGCATTTAATTGGACATTCAGTCTAAATGATCGAAAATTATGTATAATCTTCCTTTTACATATTTGATTTTAAGTTATAATACAGAGTGAGTCAATACTATACTTACTTATGTTTATGCGTTTTTATTTATATCTTGACTTCGACAATAGCTATCAACATGCGGTTTGTGCCATTTTGTTGAGAATCTAATCCAGTTCCATTATAATCCACAATAATTAGGTGTTTCCATTAAACATTCTTAAGGAAAACAAATTTTAACTTTTTTCATTCGAAAGTACCCTCTACCTATGACAATTAAAATTAAATGCCATTGTTTTATAGTAGATGTGATTAATTCATCTACACTCTTCCTATTGACACTGATTTCGTTAAAATCGGTTGATTCAAACCAAAGTTATGGGTATATATTCACCAACACTTTCCCCCACCCTTTATTTGGAAAAATAGGATATAAAGTACTTGAACAAGTTTGTGCGAAATTTAGGCCTTTTTTTAGTTCACTCATTTAACACTGGTGATAATTGGGCATATTTCACAAAAAACTGTTTTTAAATTTTTCTTTACAGGTTACGCCCCCTAGCGGTTAACCTAGAAACTTGAAATTAATTCCCAGCAATTTCTTTTGTCCACTTTTCCCAAGGAATTTTTTCTCCTAACGTTATAACATGAATAGTATCTGATATATAACCGAAAGATCGGCTTATTGGACCACCCGGTACATACCTGAAAATTTTACAGAAGCTGGAATCTTGATAATAATAATAATAATAATAAACGTCTTTTATTACCAAAAATTATTAATACAAATGACAGTAGTTAAAAATAACGGGCGAAGTTTATTTTTGTTGTGTACTAGACACAACAAAAATATTCTTCCACTTAACCCGATTAGGAACATGTTTTTATATAATTATTATAGATAATTTTGTAGAATAATAGGTAATTATAATGCCCTTTGTATCAAGGGGTCGTGTCTAATGCTAGATATAAATTAATTTTATGCCTTAATATTAGAATCCAATTCAAAAATTTCAATCATAAAATTTACTTGCAAAAATAAAATAAAAAATGTATATATGTATGTAAGGAGAATGTAAATATTTAGAGAAATAAACAATAACCATGACAAAAATCCTAAAACTCTTTAGTTAGTTTTGACTTTCCAAAATGTGTCTTTTAAGAACTGATTTAAATTTCGAAATATTAAATTTTTTAAACTGAGGAACAACTTTATTGTACAAGTCACAGATCAAGTAACTAAAGGAACGCCTGAATAGTTCAGTCTTGAAATAGGGTATAGTCAATAATCCCCTATTTCTTATATTTACATTATGGACATCAGAACGATACGTAATTTTGCGATGGAGGAAGAGGGCTTTTTATTCACAATTAACGTATGACATAAAGTAAGAAAGTGATGTTTTCTTCTATTATCCATATTTAACCAATGTATTACTTTTAATTTATGCGAAATCTTTTTCCGTCTTCTTATACCAAAAATCATACGAAGACAAGAATTTTGAACCTTTTGAATTTTCTTTTTGTACGTAATTGTTAGATTGGGACCATATAACACATCCGCATAATTAAATAAAGAGAGAACCAGGGTATCACAAAGCTGTTTTTTTATGTAAATAGGAAATAAATGTCTATTTCCATGAATCATCTTAATATTACAATAAGCACGTTGTAATAACTTATTTATATGTCTCTCAAATCTTAGTTTAGAATCGAAAATTACCCTTAAGTTTTTTGCTTCATTTACTATCTCTAATTTTTCATTATTAATAGAAATATTTATGGAGTTCAAAAAATATTGTCTTTGAGTTTTGTTCCCAAATATCATAACTTTAGATTTTGTTGATTTTCTTCATAATTTCCCACAATTTTTATAATGCTACTCATATAGGTTTGTACAGATGGTCATACATTGACAGACAAACGATTTGTGTCATGCGTAATATTATTTTCCAAATAAAACCTGTGAAAAGTGATTTGTCTTCACAATTCGCGTGAAAATAAATTGAATGAAATTCTATTAGAGAAGATTGTGCAGTATTTTTTTGTTACAAGATGAATTGACAATCCTATAAGAATATCAAGCTTTTTGTCAAGTTCTTAGAGGATGGGCCTCACAACCTGGTATTGATGTTCTTGACTCGGAAAGAGCGATAGTGAAAGCTAAAGCATAGGAACAAATAAAAAAAGTGTAGCTGATTGATGGAAGGGGTTCGTGAGGTCAACTCTTGATGGATGGAGCTGTGGTCAAACTAGGAAGCTGACGTATAGTGGAGGTTGGAGTTTTTCGCAAAGCTGGAGTCTATTCCACCAACTGTTATGAATGATATAAACATGTTACTTATAAATGTTGATATCAGCTTCTTTCATTAGTTCCTTATATATTTCCCATTCCTCAAGCTCATGTACTTATGAAAAATTTTTGTGAACTGTATGATGGTTATTTGTACTGAAATAATATAAAGCGACTCTTACAGAACAGGCCGTAGGATAGTTTATAATCGGGATTTTGGTCAATCGCAATACACGAGTACGTAACTAGGAAAATCTAGATGAGAATGAGATTGTGAGGGTGCAAAGGGACAATGGTCATCCATTCCAACGTAGCGCTACCGGAGCGATTTTCAGTTTTGTCATACTTTGTCAACTGATCAAATGTGAGCTCTGTGGTAGCAGTTGCCATTTTTTCCATCAAAATTAAAGCTACGATATTGGTCAATGATGCAGTAACTACAATTTATGAAAATAAATCAATATATTGGGATTACTCGATAAACCGCGTTAGGGCGAGTTGTATCAACACTATAAAAACTCGGTTCAATGATCATTGATGTTTAGACTGTGGCTGATTTATGTATTTATCATCAACAATTGCATCAGTTATCATTAAACCAAGTTAAAGTGTTTGATACAACTTGCCCTTACGTTTTACGAAGAGAAAAAGGATAAGAAGATTTTGTTTTTAGGTTATATGTCATTTATGTATATCTCTGTGATGGTGATTTCGTTTTGCCTCTAATTACGTATTAGTTATTTATTCTTGCTATGTGATGCTTTATTATTATTTTCAAGTTTTTCTCCCATATTTTGAATGTAAATTAAGTCTTTCAATAATTTTTCTCTATTCTAAAATCTATGGAAGTTCAGTTCATAGAATCCAAAGAACTCTCCAGTAATAAAATCGTGGCTGGCTGAGTCTAGTTAAATAATAACTAATACTCACAAAACGCCAGAAAATAATCTGTATAAGCCATTGAGAAAGATTAATATTTTCATGACGTATTTTTTATTGCTGGGTGTATACTCATTCATAGAAAGAGAGTCTATATATTTGAGGAGTTAGCTCAGGAAAAACGGTCAGGTTTTTTTAATAAGATGGATCTTGATCGTCTTAGATCAAATCTTCACTAATTGGTTGTATGATTACAGCTAGTTTGATTGGCGGCACCAAAGTTACAAAACCTTTTATATTCTATTTGAACTATTATTTGAACTTAAATTTGTAGAACCTCCTCCAATGATATTTATGCAATATTTTTCCAATTTTCAAACACTACAGATCACTGAAATGAGGAAGATAGGAGGTGGAAAGAATATAGGTAAAGACATTCTAATACAACTGCTGAACACTCAATTCAGATGGATAACCTGTTTAGTAACATTGAAACGTTCAACATACATGCAGGAAACGTGGGAATTCGCTGGCAAAAATGGATTAAAAGACTCGATAATTTTCTCATTGCATCAGGAATAACCGACAATGAGAGAAAAGAAGCAATGTTGCTACATTGTGTAGGCGAAGAAGTGTTCGACATTTTTAATTCACTACCAGAACCATCAATTCCTCTTAACCCAACAACAGACACTCCAGTAGTTTTAACAAGCTATGAAAAAGCAAAACTCAAGCTAAACAACTACTTTATGCCTAAAGTGAACGTAGAATTTGAAATATATAATTTTCGACAAGCGAGACAACATGAAGGAGAAACATTCGACGAGTACTATGCTGGGCTACTCAAATTAAGCACAGACTGTAATTTTGGCGACGAGAATTAACGAACCCAATAGTGAAACAACATAAGTCAGATAAGAGAAGGAATAAAAAGCTTTAACACGTGGCCATAGGGTTAAAATTGAAAAGATATCAAATACCTCTGTGGTCTGATCAATAGTCTGACAATATTTTGCTTACAAGAACTCCATTTAATTATGTGTTGATTTGACTGTATTTCAAACCATTCTTTGATAGATAGCAAACATTTTTTCATTTCCAATAAAACCAATTTAATCTCAACAGAAATACCACTGGTGGATCAGGCCTCCGCTCATCTTTTTGGGTCGGGTGAACCCGTTATACGGATGCGTAATCCTGATATGTGTTCTCGAAACTTTTTGAACGGTTAACTGGTTAACAGAAAAACAAAATACCCTTCGTTTTTATTTGTCAAAGTTTGTTAACTAATAACGACGAGAATAAATTACTTCTGTTAAGTAAAAAATTCAATAATCTGCATTCCAAATTCTCTCTGTCGAGTCAATTTACATTAACGAACTTCGAACACGTTCATCCTTTGTTAAAAAGTTAGAGACGATTAAACGTTGATTACCGACGAAATTTTAGAAACATTTATTTTTTTCGTTAAAGTGTTTGTTTGGGGGTAATGGTTGTTCATTAGAATCAATAGTTTACTTTAACGTGATACAAGTTGTGCACAATATTTTTTCTGCAAGCACATTTATCAATGGAAAAAATACGGTAATTTATATAGTTATTTTATTTCTTTCCATTCCATAAATTTGTTACATTGTTTTCGATACTTCTCTTTCGAAACCTCAGGTAACAAATTTTCGGTTGCAGTTCAAGCCATTTCGATAATATCTGGAGGAGTATTTTCCAATATCCGGAGTGAACTCAACAGATAAATTATTTTGATCTTGGTTCACAATTCCTGAAATAATGCTTAATAGCCTCATATTTTCATAATTATCAAATTGAAATAAATAGTTCACTCACTTTGGGTTCAAATTTGAAAATTGTACACCAATAAGAAATTCACTGGTCTGTTGACTTGTCAAATAAAGTTGACAGGTCAAAGGTAGCTTTGTTTGACATTTCGGTGCGGAAAAGAGCCATAGCGTGTACTTTTCTCATTACTTTTCCAATGGTTATCAAAAGAGATAGGAAAAGGCCTGCTTTGCGTACAAAAATTTGTGTAGAAAAACGTGTCTTGCATGGTGGTTGTAGGAAAAATATTGGTGTACAATTTTCACATTTAAACCAAAAGTTAGTAAACTATTTATCTCATTATTCATTCTGATTTAGTGATTATAAAAACATCAACCTATTGAGCATTATTCCACGAATTATGAACCCAGATCAGAATAATGTATTTTTTGAGTTGTCCAATTTGAACATTGGAAATACTCCTCCATATATTATCGAAAAGGCTCGAATTGCAACAAAAAATTTGTTACCTAAGGTTTCAATACAAAATTGTTCAAAACTTACAATTAATTATTCACTTTTCTCACTCGCTAGATTGGCACAAACTTCCGCGCTCGTGGGAAAAGTGACACTTGGCGCACTAGTTGTAGAAAGTGCGGAAAGTTCCACTTTTCCTCACTCTTTTTAATGTGAAAAGAGTAACTTTCCCTAGTGCGGAATGTGAATATGTTACGCCTTCAGGGAGTAGGTATCCTGACATTTGAATATTTGAATATATTTGTATGGTTGTAGTTTACCAAATGAATGGAAAATCAAGAAACTTAATAAAATTCTATTATGATTTTCGATAAAGTCTCGTCAAATGAATGTCAAATTTCAATAATAAATTCGTTTATATGTATTTAATAAGAAATGTTAACTTCTGGGCTTTTTTTCCACATGCTTTAAAAAAAAATCACGTGCGTGAAGTTACTTTTTCGCACGCTATTGCAGATGGCCGAACGACGCTTTAGGAGTTCGGCCATCTGAAATAGCGTGCGAAAAAATAACTTCACGCATGTGTTGGGTAAACTACTATTCCAAAACTTATGAAAGCGTTAAAATAATTATTAATCATACTGCTCTATATATCTTCAACAATAAGTACTATTATATTAGTGTCCCTGGAATTGGTACACTCCACCATGCCATATATGACGTACTCCTCATTTTAATATGATAGATGTTATGAAATTCCATTGATCCTCAATTTCCAAATACATGGAGAGCCGCCAAGTTTCTTCAGTTTTTGTCAATTTCTACCACCAAGGACCTGTATTACAGCAGAAGCTCTTTCGACATAGACTCAATTTGCACCTACATGGAATTGATTTTGTAGATCAGACAGCTCAAAGCTCTGCAAAATATCCAATATTGACCACGATGGTTCAATTCAACTTCAAAGGCATACATTATCGTATACTGAATTCTGTATACATTATTGAGGATAAAAACCAACCTTGGTGACAAAAACTTGTGAAGATGTTATTGACGTTATCTCAGCGTTGGTCACCTGATATAAGCTCTCAGCTAACTCACTGGCACGTCTCTGAAGAACTGTCACTGTCGGATCATCGGTACATCTGCAAGGAAATCTCCAAAATGGAGGAACCTGTAGTGAGGTACCGTGATCCGAGAAGCACAAACTGGGGAATAGAGATACAAGAATGACCTTGAACTACTATAAAATGTTGAAAAAATGAAAAACAGAGACGATATAGAGCAGTTTTCCAAGTTGGGTTTGATCACGTAATTTTGTGCCTTCCTTCAGGAGCAGTGAGCTTAACAACAAATATACTCTATATAGCTTATCTATCATAAAAACCGTTTTACAGGTGACAAAGTGTCGATACAGGAACGTTCGTTTGCTGCTGTCAATCACTATGTCTTACAGCATTATCACAGCAATATATATATGCGCTTGGAGAGGTTTTGTTATTGAAGTTATATCAAATACCACTTGTTGGTTTATTGAGAATTAAATTCAAACCAACGTCAATCGTACTAAAAACGCAAAAATGTGTGTTGTTGCCGCGATTTAAATGATTGATTGAGTTCATTTGACGTCTTCAAATTATTGGGGTTGTGTTGTGATTATTTGATATTGCTCAATTGAACTTCCGATTCTTTTGTCCGCTTGTTATTGAAAAAACTCCAAGTAATATTCCACAACCAGTGATATCAAAGTTGAAGTCACCTCCAAAATGAGAATTATTGAATGCAACTTAATAATATTACTATCTTCAGCATTTCTTATTTTTAATACTATTTACAGCATGTATAAAACAAGTGACTATAAATAGACGTCAAGAGAATGATAGTTCCTATCATAACGCCTCACAAATTTGGAAATAACTTTCCAAAAAGTAGACCTTTCACCAAGAAGAAACATCTACTATCCAGGCTATATGCCCCGCTGTTCAGCCTCGACTTCACAGTCAAAGATCTTCATAGTCGTTCAGGAGTGTTAGGCTCTCCCTACTCCGTGAACAATGTACTATTATTACACAGTAACCAACTTTTTTGTAATTTTGGTCTACTCCAGTGTTTTTAATAAGCAGGTCACAGCAGGTGAATATTATGTTTTTTTTCCGAATTTTTTTTTGTGGGAAGAAAATTATTAGCGTCGTTGAATTTTTTTCCTTCAATGAATTTCTTTTTTATTCCAATC
>CAJUYH010006707.1:19498-34789 GCA_910591685.1 Galerucella tenella
CTCGTTTGAGGAAGACAGTAGCTTGGCGAAACGCTCCACGAATGTATATTGAACTTACTTAAAATATAATAGAGATTTGAACAAATTAAAAAATAGCTCCTCCCCCAAACGGAGTTTTGTTAAATGAAGTCGCTACATCATCAGCAGATCTTCCAGGAGCATTCCGGCTATTCATTGGATCGAACATGTGGAGAATTTTTCTTTTAGTGAAATTACCCATCATGCCTTTAAAATTTCTCCATAATTAGTTTGTTTTGCTCAGTTTGGATTGCAGAGTCATAATTTATTGAATTATACCTATCAAACGTTACCATTCGTTTTATCATGTGGTATTGACTAGGGTAATAAATTGTGCCTCAGGTATATGGCACGTGCAATGTGGGCAGTCCTTTTAAGCTATGCACACATGCATGGACGCGGTCGACTTTCACGGCTGACTTCGATGCCCCTTAGGTAATTTTGTTGACCATCATCAGAGGATCTATTAATTACCAACTTTACACCACTGAGACCAAAACTCCGACACATAATTTAATAGAGTAATGTTAAAGTGATATTAATGGCAGAAAGTTGTATTAGCAAGAAATTTAGGCAGAATAAGGTTTTCACAGTGTAGTACCTAACAAAAATGTTCCTAGATAGGGGAGATTGTTGTAAAGTAGGAAACTATTTTTCAAATGATCTTGAATTCTTAATTCTGATTTTGAATTGAATTCTCAGGTCTATGTTTCAGTTTCAATCCGCAATGCATCAATAAATGCAATGACGACCTCCGACTACATTGACATCTTTCCGTCACCATTGGGAACTTTAAGATGTTCATCTAATTGAAAAAACCATAGGATGTGAATTCAGCACTCCCGAACAGAACTACTCCATTCCCAATTTTATTATAATCAACTATTAAAAGACTTACCTGTAAGGAAGTTCAATCGTAATTATACGATTTAAATCCATTCGGAACACTAATTGTAATAATGTTTCGGTACACGAAATGACAACACTGTTTAAACTAAATCTAGTAGCACCAGCTATCCCGCCGCATCTGTAATATGAGGTATTAATGTTGAGTGGACATCACACTAGATCGCTGGGGTGCTAGGGTACGGCGGTGAATCGAAGGTTAAACCGGGTGGGTGTGTTCCGAACTGGTTTAAATCGTATAATTACGATTGAACTTCCTCACAGGTAAGTCTTTTAATCGTTAATTATACTTCTTAAACCCATTCGGAACACCAATTGAAAGTGTTTGAAAGTTTATGGCGATCTAGTGGAACCAATTATTAGCCTTGCTAATTACCAATAATGAGCTGCTAGATATAGAATCGAGTAGCCCAGCTACTTCAATTACACATTCAAATTGCAAACAGTTATGTTTAATACAATTATGAGTATATAAGATAAACATTATTTAATAATAATTAAATAAACGTAAATATAAGGTAATATAACAACTAATAATATAATTATTGGTAGTAACAAACATATCTTTTTCATACCCAAAATAGACCTAGCAAAAACGCAGTTATCTAGCAATGGTCTATTATAGAATTTTGCGAACATTTCTGATCTAGCAGTCCAGCCAGCAGCACTTCTAATAACCTCCATATTAACCCCCTGCCTGCTAGTGGCAACACTGCTGAATGTCTAGTACTATAGCTTTTAAACTTCGTGAAATCCATACCGCTATTTTGCAGTAGTTTCTTTATCCATTTGGATAAGGTTTGTGTGGATGCTACATGGAATGGCCTCTTATGGGTGAGTGGTACATATTTATCTTTATTAGATCGCTTAGTTCGAGTAACATCCACGTAAAATAATAGGGTTGTTGCCACACAAAGCTCTGGTTTCTCGTAGAATATGGGAAGCCTTATAATCGGTAGAGTTTCATCACGGTAAGATGTCTTCAACATATCCGTGATAACAATCTCTACTCTGTCCCCATAACTATGTATATTACTTAATTGAATTTTTTCATAGTCTGCAGTCTATGACCAGGAGTGAGAGCTAGCAGGGCTATTAATTTAAGCGAAAGCATTTCAAATGGTATGTCCTTCTACAGGTGTAGCCGAGACAAATAATTTAAAACTGTCTGAGGGTCCCATGTTTCCTGGTATCTGGAGAAGCAAGGTTTGAGCCTGAAAGCACCCTTCAAGAACCGCTTCAAGATTTCGATATCTCCAGAAATATTGGTTACTAACTTTATCGCAGATAAATGTGCATTTATTGAGTTGTATGAAGCTCCTTCGGCCAAGCAGCCATTTGAAAATTGTATTACTTGCTTGCTCTCGGACTGAAAAAAGTCTAACTCATTCTCCTGGCAGAATCTCCACCATTTATTAAGAGTCACACTGTACTGCTTGATAGTGCTGTCACTTAGGGAGGCCAATAGGGTCAGGAGACATTCTTTAGTTAAACCTCTTCTTTCATTCCCGGATAATCTCCCCACAACCAGGGTAAGGCGGTCCCAAAGAGGATGACTCTTCCTGAAAGGAGATAATAATGAATCCATTTTTGGTTTAAAGTGAAGGGGCTAAGAAACTAAAAGTTTTGAGAACTTGGGGTACCAATTTTGAGTAGGCCAGAAGGGCACCACTACAATCCCCTCGGCACCATCCGCAATAATTTTTCCTATTACTTCTCCAACCAGGCAAAAAGGTGCAAAAGCATTAAAGAAGAATTCAGACCAATTTAGTGTGAAGGCGTCTACTTTGAAATATCGCTTCCAGGATACAAAGGTGCGGCATTTTGTATTAAGTGAGGATGCGAAAATATCAATTTGAGGATTCCCAAATTTTGAGATAATCTCTCGGTGAACCGAATTATTTAATGAATACTCTGTTTCCCTTTTCAGTGACCTCTGGACTCCCCATCTGCCGCTATGTTATGGTGAGTATCAATAAAAAAGGCAGAAATATAAATATTCCGTGCCTCACACCATTTGAATAACTTTCTTGTGATAGAATTTAGCGTAGAAACAATACCCATACGATTTATATTGCAGTGACATTGTCAATCCTTGGGAGAATGTAACAATCGTGAAGATTATTAGCAAAACATTTTAGATCATTGAAGGCAGCTAAAATCTCCAAATTATTAATATGGGAAGAAGACTCGTCCCCATTCCAAAAACCATGAGTCTTCTCGTTGTTGCAATATATACCCCATCCTGTGATTAAGGCATCACTAAATATCACTAGCTTGTAGTCTACTGGGCCAATATACTGGCTGCTGCATGGTAATTCTCTCAACCACCACCGCAGATCTTCGAGTGATTTATCAGATATTTTCAATTCAGCATTGTAATCACCCCTGCTTATTTGTAGAGCAATACACTTTTGCCTTTCCAATTGCTTAATATGTAATCTACTATATTCAAGCGCTAAACATATTAAATTTAAGAAACCAATCAATGGGGAACTTGCCCATTTTTTTTATTTCACCAAAATGTGTGTTTATATATGAAAACACATTATACCAAATATCAGCCCTTAAATAGCAAAACTTATTTCTCAATAAACAATTAAAGTTGCAATTGCCACCGGGTATATTCAAACGAAGCAGAATGCGCGGCAGCGGCTGTGACGTCACACCGCACCTCGTGCATCGGTAACCATAGAAAGCACCCGGCCGGCACGAGTTTGACAGCCATTTGAAGCATTTCTTATTGACCATAGCACTTTTTTGGAAACTAATAATAAACCCTAACTTTTGCAGTGAGTTGACTGTTTCTATAACGTTACGAAGACATTCTTCTTGTGACCTCCCTAATAAAGAATAATTGTCTAAATAATCAACAGATTCGTAGCCTAATGATCTAAGGTGGTAATTTATGGGCCTTAATATTTTTGTAAAGGTGCTTTACATAACCCAAACGGCCTACAACAAAACTCGAAAAGGGTGTTGTTTAATTCAAATCTTAAATATTTTCTAAACTTCTTCGAAATCAGAATAACAAAATAGGCATCTTTCAAGTCAATTGCTGCCATATAAGAGTTTTTTGTTATTAAGTTTTTCACAGAACGATAATCCTTAAGTTTGAAATGAGGAGCATTGATTAGGCCAGTGCAATTACGGAAAAAATTGGCTAAAATCGGAAAAATTAGTAACAGCCAGGGACCCTTAAAAAAGTATACTTTGGGGTATAACTAACACTGGAAAAATAATTTAAACAAAGTTTGAGTGGAAATGTGTAAATGGGGTTGAAAACTTACTTTTGCATTTTTAAGACAGAAAATGACTTTTCAGTGCAAAATGTTGTACAGAAAATTTGTAGATAATAAAAAAATGAATAACTTTTGATTGAAAGATTTTTCAACATAACCTCAAATTCAAGGTGAAAATCGCAAAAAACCGTTTTTTTTCTTTTTAATTTTTTTCTCTGGCAAAAAAAATGCAATTTGCATGAAACTTGGTAAAAGTATATCTTTTTTTATGTTACATAAGCACAATTTTTTTGCACAACCAAAAAAAATTATTTTCCGAAATATTTAGTATTCTTCGAAAAAAAAAGGTTAATTTTCAAAAAAAAATTGCTGTAGTCAAATTTTCGATTTTCGAATTCTGCACCCACGCAATTTGTTCGTTGGAATGTCAACTTTAATATGGCTAATCTATGTTGGGGTCGGATTTTGCATTAAACCCCTTAAAAATTGAAAAAACGAAAAAAAAACGACTTTTTCATATGCGTATTTTTTAATATGTATTATACTATGTATTAATTTCAATTTTTTTAGTACTTACGTAAACAAATAATTCTTTAACAGGTATAATTCAATAAAATAATTTAAATTTTGAATAAATAATATACAACAATGTATTTTTTTATTTGCAAATTAACAAAAATAAAAAATATTACACCTTACAAAAAAATTTGTTACAAAATATATTATAAATCTGATTCATGTTCTTCAATGCAACTTTCATTATCTGAATCGGGATCATTTTGATCTACTTCGAGTCCTTCGTTTTCATTACGAGAGGGTGGTGGCTCTTCAACAGTCTCTTGATCATTTTCATCTTCAAATACGATCTCGCCTCTGTTCGTGCAGTTATCGTGGCAATTAATGCACAAGTTTGAACATTTCATGCCGTGCTTTCGGCAGCCACATCTTGCCGAACAACCTGTTTCGCAAGTACAGCTAATCGTTTTGAGTAATATATCCGGAATCAATTGTAAATTGTTCGATATAAATGTAGGTACCTGCACGTTCATTCCAGCCCCATACCTTAGCTTTGTCATTGGTATGCTCATTTAAAAAGCCAAGCCAACTTTGAATTTGGTAATAAATTCTGTACGAATGGTCTGCAGCTGCCCCTTCAGTTGGCGGTAATTTGTCTAATTTGAAACCAGATTTATTGGTTGCTTTCTGATACAATTCAAAACGTAACGCGTTCAGCGACACATTTGATTTTTTTTTATTTTGATAAATATCAGCGATAAGCTGACAACCATTTTTTGCAATGATTTCTTGATCTGCATCCTTATCAAAGAAAACATTAGCTAAGTGTAATAAATTATTATTATTTAATAATAATTTAAACAGAGTTTTTCTCCTTTACCAGCTAACCCAGAAGTAGAGTCTCAGCCGGTGAAAGCGTGAATAAATGCAATTATTTTTTTGTAAGTTTTGTGAACAAAACAATCAGACGAATAGAACGCATCCTTTTGTTTGCCTGACCCTGGTTTGTGGAAAAAAAACATTTAATTGATGCAAAAGTACAAGCAAATCAATATCTTGACCTACGATGATGACAGTTTTTGTAGTGTGCTTCGCTACTTCAATTGCAGTATTAATAATAAATGCATCGGCGTCTTCGGCAGCTTGTTTGCAGATAAAATTTCATGTTTCAGTTTTCAATATTTTATATGCCATGAAGCTTTAATACTTGTTTATAATAAAAAAAGTTGAAAATAATACACAGTATAATACATATTAAAAAATACGCATATGAAAAATTTTTTTTTTCGTTTTTTCAATTTTTAAGGGGTTTAATGCAAAATCCGACCCCAACATAGATAAGCCATATTAAAGTTGACATTCCAACGAACAAATTGCGCGGGTGCAGAATTCGAAGATCGAAAATTTGACTGCAGCAATTTTTTTTTGAAAATTAACCTTTTTTTTCGAAAAATCTTAAATATTTCGGAAAATAATTTTTTTTGGTTGTGCAAAAAAATTGTGCTTATGTAGCATAAAAAAAGATATACTTTCACCAAGTTTCATGCAAATTGCATTTTTTTGCCAGAGAAAAAAATTAAAAAAGGAAAAAAACGGTTTTTTGCCATTTCCACCTTGATACACATCAATACACAGGCATTGGTATGGTTAATGAGATTGTATTAGTAACCAGTACATGAAAGTTGCATACTCTATTTTTTTACTGGAAAATCTGATTTGATTTGGAAAAATATAAAAAAGCACTAACCGAGACTTGAACCCGCCATGTACAGATCGAAAATACCCTTTTTCTACGACAACCTCGATGAATAATTATTTTATAACCGTAATTTCAATCATGAACAAGCACATTTTCTATAGAATTTCATTTTTGCATCGGCTGCTAGGCAAGTTGCTAAGCAACAAATGCGAAATGGAATATTTCGTGTTAGGTTTAGGTTCACTCTAAAATCACGAAGACTACGGCTTGTCGAATTATGACGTCCAGCGACAAATTGATGAAATGTCAGCAGATCGTTTCTGTCAAAGTTTTAGTAGGTAACGAGTAATTTCATTGTGGTTTTCTATGAATACATTTCTATAGGCTTCTATTCCTGTGTACCTATTAGAAATAGCAATAAAGTAAATGTTCACATATTTCTTCAATTCATATTTTAATTCTGATAGAAAGCCTATTAGCGGCGAATTCGGAGTAATGAAATAATGTTTTTCAAAGTTTTTGCAATATATGCATGTATTAAGAGTGAACGATATGTTGTCATGGAAAAAGTATAGTATGCAATTCGCAACAAAATGGCCATTTCGCATAAATTGCAGCACTTGCTTTCGGCTCGTGCTGCAAATTTTATACTTGTGCAAAATGGGCATCATTTTGTGCTTATTGCATAATATACTATTTTCTCCGATCGGGGGAAAAGTGACCCTATTTTGACCTGTTTTCTATGCGCAAATCCAACATTCCAGAATAGTGGCCAGTTGCTAAGCAATTTGTGAATAACAGTGCGGTAATATTCTTACCGCACTGCTGAAGCGTGCAGTATTGTTACAAATGGATTATTACAATAAAATGAAACAAAGTATGGTTTTAATTTTAATATTGTTAAAGTTGTTATAAAAGAAATGAAAGTAACATCTAATTCATAACGATATTCTTGAACACAAATCAATTGTTGTGATATTAACATTTATTGTACAGTATGTACAATTTGTGGATTTTACTGGAGTACAACGAGAATTTATAGACGTTGAAGCTGCATGGCTAATTGTTTGGTTTATCTCGTTTCGATCATTTCCATTTGAAGTCGAGGCAGGGATGTTGATTATTTTATTAGCCACTTCTACTTTATCATTGAGTAATTCGTTAATATAGTCGATCGTAGGAAAATTATTTCACTTTTGTCATAACAAAGTAATTTCCATGGTTACCACTTCTATGTTTCAATATAAACATAGAGAAACCAATCTTAACTCACTTGATTACATATTGAATGAAATATCTTTCAATCAATTTTTTTAATGTAAATCAACGATCGAAGAAAAAATGGTATGTACAATTCGTGGGAAAAGCATATTCCCAAACTCCTGTGTTACCAGACTCGTCGCTGCGCTCATCTTCTGGTTATATTCCATCATGTTGCCCGTCATCAGTGGACGATTGTTCTATAATTTCTTCTACTAAGTTCATTTCATTAGAAATACTTTCCTGTGTGAAATCTTCTATGTTCTCTGTGTTAGAAGTTTCTTCACCATAAAAAATGGTATTTTCATTTTTATTTTCAAAAATATGTACATCTCTGCTTGTAGATATCTTGCCTGTTTTCATATCATACAGCCTGTAGCCTTTAATTGTTTCAGAAAAACCTACTAAAATCAATTTTTCAGAATTCTTGTCTCATTTTTTTCTTTTTTCTTTTGGAATATGAGTCATAACAGTACTGCCAAAAATTCGAATATGACTTAGGTCTGGCTTCTGATTACAAAACATTTCATATGGTGTCTTTGGAATACTAGACACTGCCCACTGTTTCTAGGATAACAAGCTGTGTTTATAGCTTCTGCCCAGAAGGGTTTTCCTAATCCTGCTCCATATAATAAACACCTGGCCTTTTCAAATAATGACCTATTTAACCTTTCAGAAAGTCCATTTTGTTCTGGTGTATAAATGTTCGTCCTTTGATGGATGATGCCTTGTTTCCTTAGATAACCTTGAAATTTTGCATTGACATATTCTGTACCATTATCTGTCCGTAGGATTTTAATTTTTCTACCAACCTGTTTTTCAACTAATGACTGAAATTCCCTAAACGTCTGGAATGTTTGATCTTTTGATTTCATGAAATAAACGAGGGACATGCGACTAAAATCATCTTGAAACTGCACAAAATACATATTTTGAGCCTCCTATTGATGTAGTTTCCATTGGTCCTGCTAGATCGCTATGTATTCTAATAAGTCAGTTGCTCTCGTACCTGTATGTCCAAAAGGTAGTCGGGACTGCTGCTTCCCCTCGCAACATAATGTACAATTTTGTTTGTCAATTTTCACATTGTCACTATAAGTTATTTCATCTACTAGACCATTTTTCATTTTGTTAAGATACATAGAGTTGATGTGACCTAATCTTTTATGCCAAATTTCACCTGTAGCTACTGCTTGTGCAACAAACAAGCACTTTTCAGACATGTTAAGTTTATATACACCATCAACTAGAAAAGCCTCAGCTACTAAAAGTTTTTGCACATTAAAAATCTTACAGGTATCTTCACTGAATTCAACTGAATTACCCTTTTTCAACAATTCACTCACTGATAACAAATTTGTTGTTAAGTTCGGCACATACTGTGCATTTTGGATTTCAATCTCAAAATCTTCTTTGTTTAATACTGTAAATATTTTTGATTCGCCACAACTTTGTACTGGTATTTTCGTATTGTCAGCAATCATAATTTCTTTGAGAGTTGGTTCTCTTCTGTTTAACAACCAGTCTTGCCTGCGAGACAGGTGAATACTTGCACCGGAATCCAAGTACCATTCTTCGTTGTTAAACTTTGCACTGGGAAATGTAATATTATGAGCATTTTTACCTTGATTGCTCTGACTGTTTCTATTATGATTCTGGGGACACTGTGATATGTAATGTCCGGATTCTTTGCACTTGTAACGAATTATATCGTTTTGTTCGAGCTTTTGTGTTTGTTTTTTGTTTTGTTTCCATGATTATTCTGATGTTTGACATGACGTTTCTGATAGTTTGCTGTTTTACCGGCGAAGGCACTAGCTGTCGAACTGTCACGGTTGGCACCTTCTACTTGCATGTCGAGCAACTTAGTTTTAATGGAGTCTGTGGTAATGTCGATACCGCTGTGTTCTAACGCCATTACCATCGGAGCGAAAAGTTCTGGCAATCCTGCCAAAAGTAAGCTTCCTACCAATGTCGTATCAAGACTGAGGCCTGTTTTGCCGAGTTTCTGCGAGGTCTCTATAACTTGGTTTACGTATTCTTCCATGGATTAGCAACTTCCTAGCCTCAACAAAATTAAACTACGGAGTAGTCCAATTTTTCTCGTAAATCTCTTATTTTCATACAGATCCTTGAGTTTGTCCCAAACTTCTTTAGCTGTTGTGGCCTCTTTAACGTGTACATATAAGGAAGGATCTAGGGATAACACAATCTTTGCTTTGGCTTTAGCTACCTGTACGGTATCGGTTCCTAAAACATCGATGCATTTACTTAGACCTTCGAGAACTAGAAAATTTTCAATGGCAAAAGACCATTCTTCATAATTTTCGCGACCTTGTAACTTTGGGACACTCGCGAGATAGTTAACTGCCATTTTAATTCACACAAAACTGTGAAGGTACTGGTAAGTAATTGAGTCTTTACGTAACAGCGAACCTTTGCTTGATTAGCAACTAGTAACAATTTAATTTTCGCGACCGAAATCAAAAAACGTTGTTTTCTGGGTCTGGGCCCATAACCTATTAATTTAGAGGGAAAATAAAAAGCACTGTTCCTGTCAATGACTTGTAAACGACTAACGACTAACTTTATCCAACTAACCACGAAAGCATGGAACACAATAATCTTCAACGGGGTGTAGATAGATGGCGTGACAAGTTAAATTAATAATTTTAAATACCTACACATTTGATCAACAAAAAGGAACAAAAAAAATTAGAAGATTTATTTATGAACAGAACCGAACAGAACAATATAAATAGTATATTAAGTATCAAGAACGGTAAGGGTTGCTTACCGGTCGACAGCAATTTTTGGAGGCTGATCGTAGCGAAGCCTCCAACTTTGCTGGAGACCGGTATTACCCTTAACGTTCGAAATGCTCAAAATGTCAAAAGTGACATTCATACGTCTCGATCAGTTCAAAATATAATTAGCATATAGGTGAAATTGTTTTCATGCTATTCATTACTTTTTATATTGTTCTGTTCGATTTTGTTCATTGAAAAAATATAAATATTCTTATTTTTTTTGTTCCTTTTGTGTAATGAATCAAGTAATATATTATTTGGGACCACTTAAATGTACGTAGGGCTAAGAAGTCGGTAAGTAATTTACTTACCGACGTCTGAACGGTGAGTAAATCACATACCGACGTGTTAGACTTGGGAACCAGTAAACACAACCTACCGTGCTGACAACCGAAGCTGTAGATAAACAAAAAAAATCGATCGCGCAAAATAGTAGTTTACCTAACTAGTGCGGAAAGTGATACTTTCCCGCACGCTATTGCAGGTGGCCGAACGACGCTTTAGCGAGTTCGGCCAGCAATCGCGTGCGGAAAAGTCACTTTACGCACGTGTTAGGTACACTATTTTTCCAACTAGCATGCGAAAAAAAAACCCAAAAGTTAACATGAAGAAACATCCCCTATTAAATACATATCAACAAATTAATTATTATTATTTTACATTCATTTGTTGAGGCTTGTACCAGTGTTATTAAAAAATGATTGAAAAATAAGTGTTTTTTAAATAAAAATTATAGCAGAATTATAATGAATTTATTAATTTTTCAGTCATTTGGTAAACTACAATCATACAAAAATATATTTCAAATATTCAAATGTCAGTATACTCCCCAAAAACTTGACAAATTTACTTTTTCGCACTAAAATGAATGAATGTATGAATGTCACCTTTGATATTTCGTTCATTTCGAAGAAATTTTAATCATTTTATTCGAAATTTATCTCAATACGATCGCGCGAAAAGTATAAGCATCTCGAACGTTAAGGGTAATACCGGTCTCCAGCAAAATTGGAGGCTGAGCGTAGTGACATTGCCGTCGACCGGTAAACAACCCTTACCGTTCTCAATATTTAATATACTATATACGGCGCCTCTCCTCACTGTGCTACGGGACCACAATATTGAACTTATAGCATAAAGATTACATAGGTATGTTACTGTTATACAAAATTAGTAATACATTATGTTAATCCAAAATTGATAACTTTGGATATGTAGGTAAATTTACCTTGCTTATCAAGTATTTTCGATCTGATGCTCTACATTTCTTTCAAGAACTAACGCAAATGATTTAAACTGTCACAGAGCACACGAATTTCTCAGAAACTGTCAAACATTCTACAGAAAATATAGGGTCTGCCTACTTGAGTATTTGAAAATCTAAATTTCCATTGGTCAATTTTTCTGTATAAAAATGAAAACCAGTGTTATGATTAGTATCATTATAAAACTGGAAATTGGCATTTGATTACCAATTATAGGAGTAGAGAAAATACATTTATCCATACCCTTGTTTGAATTGCTTAGATATCTAATTGAATTATCAAAAAATACTTCCAAATAAATACGCAAATAAAACAAACATTGATCCAACGGAACGAGATAACCTCAATACTTTCCATTTTTGTGACATTAAAAAAAAATTAAAAGTCACCCTCACAAAAACCCACTGACTCGAAATATTTTTAATGAAGTGTCTACTAAATCAGTTCGTTGTTAAATTGGCAATTTGGACAGATACAAAGAAGAGTGCGGATATTGAGGAATTCCTTAGAATATTTCCCCAATTAGATGAATCATTGGCGTAACTCCAACCAAAAATTAAAAAATATATATTATTGAAAAACACAGTGCGACTTGTACTATTCGATTGAAATTTTTGAAGTTCTAGACAATGATATTTTGGAAATTAATTGAACCATTAAGTGAAATATGGCCGGTTGTCTACAAACCAATGACTGAAGCAGCAGTTAGCTAAAATGAAAGCAACATAATTGTTTTCATATCATTCATTCCAGAATTTCAAATACTGCTCAGAAAAAAAAAGTTCAATGAAAGTGTTTATACGTACGAAAATGGTCCAAAATAGTATCAGCCATATAGTAATAAATGAGAGAGGTTTAAAAAAGAAATGGAACAAAGTTTGTGCGCAGCCAGCTACGCATGGCGCTTCACAGCAACTGATTGAACTAGCAAACCCCGCCTCCCTCTACACAAAACTTCTTTTTTATTTATAGAATTATTTTAACGTGAGGTTAGTCATTGTCATTTGTGAATTTATTTTTATTTAATCTACTCATTGGCCTTTCTGCAAATGAATTAATTATCTTAATCATTGTTAACCACTATTATCACAGCATTTATGACCACTTATCTTAGGTAAGTTGAAAAATTTCCTTACCCTAAAAACCGCTTGAGCATGGGAACTAGCGTTTGAGGTTGGGTTTTCGTAAAATAATGATAACATTATTTTTCATTTTACTCTTTTTTTCGCAGACAAGAACGAAGGATAACCAAAAATTTGTGACCCAAACCAAAATAATATGTATGTACTAGATATATATTTATAATTTAGGATGTAATTATAGGTACCTAGTTAGTACTCATGTGAAAAAAAGTGCTTTAATATTTTGAACACTGTATTTGTGTTCTTGCTCTGTAACATTGGTGTGTGCTTCAAGATGTCAAATTGTTTAAAGGGGTACGTCAATTGAATTACTAAGAAATTATGATACATACCTATGAGATGTTTTAAGTTTCCTGATCTAGACCTATTGAACAAATTTATAAATGCTTTGAAACAATGAACCTCCCTTATTAAAAATAAAAGGTGCTATTTGCGTGAAGATCACTTGCTTAAAAATAATTTTACTGACCCATTTAGATTGACAAAATTTGCACTTTCTTTCTAAACGTAGTCCAATTTCCATCCCAATTCAGATTTAGGTATTGACTGTTTTTGTATGTTATTTTGAATGATTCATTGTATGGAATATGTTGAATTAATAACATTTTATCACTTGCAAAGGGTTTTTCATTCTCCTACCGTAATCTCCTATAATATTATATGCTAATACAATACTTGCAGCTGAATGATATAGCACAATAATGTTATATCTCAGTCTTCGAAGACTTGCCTTGAAGGACTGGAAAACAAATATTGAAGTGCAGAATCATTCAATTGCGAATATTGTAGGTACAATATTACGTGTATGCTGAAAGCTTGTAAATTCAAAAAGCGTGCGTCTTGAATGCTAGTTCATACCGGTAGCAAGGCAGGCGCTAGTGGTAACTTTGTGCCAAAAAACGCTACACGTTTAACATTATATTTCTTATTTATTACTCTATGGTACCAGCTTATATCTCCTAGGCTATCACTGGAAATTTCCAATTTAAGTGTTATCAAAATATTTCAATTATTAGAATAATACTGCGCACTATACCTACTTGAATTATTGATAAAGAAGAGACTGTTCGAACATAGCAACGCAAAAATGGCTTCAGTGGCGTGCATAAGTCTGACAGGGAAAATTGAGGTTGTATCCAAAAGATCCTGAGCTAAATATTCACAGCTAAAGAGAACTTGCGTGACCTTGATGGTTAATTAGACTCTAGCGTCCATGGTGGCAAAAATTAACATGTACTGAGTAAGATGGATTGAATATTAATACTAGTTACCATACAAAATATGGAGAAATTGTTAAATAAGAAGAATAACAAACTTTATAATTTGAAGCGGATTCCAAAAAACTAGTGTCTGCGGACTAGGAATCAAATACTTTCAAAGCTTGTGGAATACTTCAAGTATCTTCCAAACGAAAATTCACACCTTTCGAAAATGTACCTGAGTTTTTGTTTGATTAGTTCTGGAATGGTATAAATATGCATAGGAAAACTTGGTTAACCATGCCATGGCCACGCGAGCAAAGTCATTTCACTATAAAATCCAGTACACTCTGGAATAGAAGAGAATGACATGGTGGACCACCTGGCTAAAACAAAGCCTATAACAACCTATTGGGATCCGAAATCATTTTGTGGCATAATATACTCCTGGGAAACTAGTACCAGGTGAGGGTGAGAGGAAATACCAAAGTAAGACTGCACTTAGAGTTTCGACAGGTGTCTAACAGGATGCTGCCGCATGAATGGTTACCTCAGAAAGCTCAAACTAGTGAAACAGAAGAGATGTTCATTTTGTGGAGTGGAAAAAAGAATTTTCGTTCCTACTTGCAAAATGCACTGGATGAAAGGAGGAGATTTGCCTGAAGTGGAGGCTGCGTACATCCTAAAATTCTCTTTGGGGAATTGTTAAATTTTGACGTTTTATTGTAGAGGTGGGTGTGAGAACTGGAAGGTGAAGCATAAAACAGAGTAAGCAGTGAGGAGTTGTAAACCTAACTTAATACGGAGCAGCAACTCAAAAAATATCCAAAAATATCAGGGTATGAACGGGAAAAATTGAACTTTATCATCCACTCGCCACACTACAATTATTGTAATATAGTATCCTGACAAATATGATGTATTAACTCCAATATATGCTGATGTCCTTTGCATTTTGGCACACTTTGAGATTGATGTCAATGAGAGGCCCAGTTAAGTGTCAACAAAGACAAACAGGCAATGGGGCTCTATCCTTCCGATGAAATGAGCAACAAGAAGGAATGGGATCCAAATACCATTACCAGACTTGGAAAGAATGCCATTCAATGGTACACAGACGGCTCAAAAGCAATAGAAGGAACTGGGATAGGAGTGTTCGGGCCAGGAACCAAACACTCTGAAAGCTTGGGAAAAACCCCAAGTATCTTTCAAGCGGAAATCCACGCCATAAGAA
>CAJUYH010006708.1:0-19398 GCA_910591685.1 Galerucella tenella
ATAGACTTTAAACAGTTCCATTTAATACTGACAATTACAACAAAGAACTAAATATCATAAATAAAAAGATACTGAAACATACTCTAGAATTATAAATTAAAATGTGGTAATGAAAACTGTGATAAAATTCATAAAGGTAGAACTTCTAGAAATTTTAAAACATCAGAATTTCAGAACACAAACCTGACAACCAAAAATTAGGTTCCAACTACTCAAATCATTTATTAGAAAATACACACTTTCGATTCAAATTTCGATATTTTGCACATAGAACCTAGATCCCTAAAAATGTTTCCAGAAGCTCAAGAGATGAACAGAAATAAATATTCTTAACGACCAAATAGATATCAACAATTCTCCCTCCCCTCCCTTTTTACCTAGAAAGGTTCCGGTTGGATTGTTGTGAATAAATTTCCAGCTAAACTTGTTCAATACTCAATTCAAATAATGAAGATTTCAACAAATTGAATTGTTTCATTCCATCGTTTAAATTGCAAGTATTTAATTCTAATGTTTCATGTGCAAAAGATTTCTTCGGTCTTGTTGAATTCGTTAGATTGTGTATTTCTACGATATTTTAATTCTATTGGAGCGGTAGGAATTTGGATTGAAACTACTCCACAAGAATTACACAGGTTATACAAGAAATTACTAATTCAGAATTACATAATATATAAACATTTTCATCAATAATTTTCGCCACAATTTATGAAAATTATTCAAAGCGATGCAAAAAGTAACGAATTCTAAATCACTACTTTCAGTATGATACATGAAAGAGCATGGTTGAACGATTCTTATTCATATAAGTAGTTATTATTTTCTGCGGAATATTTATGACAATTATAAAACGTGACATTATTTTATACAGTTCGTTCGGTGAATCTTTTCCCATGTATGAAATTATTCACAAACTACTTTTTGTAGTACATCTCTTTCCTACTCACAGAATCTAAACCCCCGAAATGAAACCGTTTGTTCCATTATAATATAATATAACAAACAGAGATAGCCATATGATGAATGTCGGCGATAAGTTTAACGCGAATTTGTACGTTGACAGACCAAAGACTTTGTTTACATTTTTATTTCACATTTTCACTCATTTTTTTGCCCCTTGCATATAAATTTAATTAAAAAACAGTTGTTATAACGACTTACTTACACCCTAGTGTTCGAATTATTGTGGTAAGTAAAGATTATTTATCTTTTTATTATTTATTTACTTCGCAATGAAAACTAACCTCAAATTGACATTTCATCATAGTTATGGATATAATTCCATCAAACTGAATTGTATTAAACATATTTTGCTTCCACCAATGTAGAAAATATTGACCTAATTTTCTGAAAGACCAGAACTATTTATGAATGATTTTTTTAAATAGGTATGCCTGGGAAAACGCACAGAAGCTGATTCTAAATGTGTTGGAGTATTTTGAGTTAGAAAAGGTAGAACGTGTCGCGGGACACACGGTAGGAACTTTAGTTCCTTTTAAGCAAAAGTTATATGTAATACATCTGACGTTATAGATAAACAATTTACATATTCTTTGGTGGTTGAGTAGTAAGCACACCAGACTCTCACGCGGTAAACCCGGGTTCGATTCCCCGTGAGTAATTTTTTTTTATTGTTAATTTTATTTTTAAATAATCATTCTGCTTGATATTAATAACGACAACAGGTGGACGTTTGAAATATTTAGCAGAATATTCATTATTATAGAATAGATAATGGTACGGTACCCTCCATGAGGGAGTCCGACTGGCAACATCTACTTATAACAGCATTGTATATTTAAAAAAGGAGACCGTAGCATTATAAAAATTGGACATTCGTTTACCACAAAATTAGTGGAAACATGAAATTGAATTGTTAAATTTTTAATTTGAAGTTATATTACACTTTATAGAAATTTTAATTTTCTAGATTTTTTCCTAAGTGGGTCGTAGAAAAAATATGCTGCTCGACTCGTGTGGATTGTCCATATCGCACTTGAACGATTGAGCACTCCGCCTACGGCGTCGTGCTTCATCTTCATCCTCATGCGATATGGCCATCATATCCACACTAGTTGCACAAACTACAATTTCTTTCAAAATATGCCCTTTTACATTTAAAAACTACCTGCCAAATGTCAAATCAATTTATCCATCCATTTTAAAGTTATCGAATTAAAACATTCAAGTTTTCAAAATTTCAACACCCTGTATTTCGAAAATTTCAATATAGCATCGGTGGTTCAGTGGTTAGAATGCTCGCATTGCACTCGGGCGGCCCGGGTTCGAATCCGGGTAGGAGCATATTTATTATTATGAATCGCTGCTTCGTAAACGAGAGAGAGACTAAGGAGGCACAAGCACGCAAAAGCAAGGCACATAACGAAGCAATGTAACATAACGTAGCGTAACGTAACGCGTAACGGTCAGATCTTTTGCGTCGCGACCCCTGGTCGCTCGAACATAACCTGGCGAAAAAACTAAAGTTCCAAAAAAGAAATGGAGGACATATTATTGGCAAGACAACAGCACTAAAAGTGTACGTGAACCAGATGGTTATGATGGTAAACGTTTTATAATTGTTCATGCTGGTTCTACCAAAGGATTTGTCTCTGAAGCAAGTTTATTATGCTGTTCAAAATCTAGAGTAGCTGATTTACTTGGAGAAATGAACAATGAAATATTTATATGAAATGGATAAGTACTCAATTAATTCCCAACTTAGAAGAGCCATCTCTTATTGTTATGGATAATGCTCCATATCATAGTGTTCTTTTAGAAAAGCAACCTACTACTAATTCGACAAAAAATGAGATTGTTACATGGTTGACAAAAAACAAAATTAAGTTTGATACAAAACTTACAAAACCTGAATTGCTACAAATTGCAAAAATGAATAGAAAAGGAAACGTGTATAAAATTGATGAGTTACTACGAGAACATGGTCATGAAGTGCTGGGACTATCGCCATTTCATTGTGAATTCAACGCTATTGAATTAATTTGGGCAAATTGCAATTGTTAAACCGTATGGGTAGGACGGCTCAATAGTAATGGTTGCCAGCCATAACACTAAAAAGGCAATTCTGATTTGCAAAGTTTCTACTGAGGAAATTGTTATTAATCCTAACTCTTATGCAAGTAAATTTGCGGATTAACCCTTTAAAACTCTGGAATACTAACAGTTTTTTCAAACTAAAGGTTTAGGTAGCATATCACTAAATGGCTGTGAAATATTTACAAATATCTAGCTTTAATAATAAATAACGCACACCGTCATTTTAGCCACATCCTAATTGAAACATCAATCTACGACCTGCGTGTAATTTAATGTATGGATGTATTGCGTTTGTATAATGACGCATGGGAAAAGATTCACCGAACCAACTGTAGAGGTCACAAGTCACGAATTCTTTATTAAACAATACATAAAGAATTCTACATTTACACGGAAAGTAGCTTCCAAATGATTTTCAACATGATATAGATATTCTTCAAGTCACAAGTGCGTTAAGTGACTCCACAAACAAAGGGTAGAAAAATTTCCAAAATGTAGTTAGCATTAGCTTTGTCAATAAAAAGGAAACTAATACGTTAAATAACAACGTCAGCTACACAACAAGATAAAAATATACACAATGAAACAGAGTCGTTCTATTCTTTCATTTTTCAAGTATATCGGGAAGCATATTGTCCAGATAAAATGCCTGCAACTTAGAGAGCATGTTTCGCAAAAACTGTTCATACCTTCCTTTTTTCTGGACTGAGTCAACCAGCTGGCCTTGTATTTGATAGTAATAATTAATATTTAGTTTCAAATGAATTCCTCCGTTTCCGTCAATATCCAAATGTTCGATAATTTTTTTCGCAACATATCTTATTTTGGTGTAGATATAATTAGTTGCAGTGAACTGGCACTCAATTTCAATTATTTTTCCTTGGTTAGTTACACAATCGGGTCTAGCTGCTAAATGTAGATATTCTTCCGGAATAAATGAACCACACTCCTTCACAGTTATTTGAAATTCGTTTTCAAAGTGTCTTTCAGCTATGTTCTCGTGGTCATGTCTCCATTTTGTTGCCTCTACCTAAACACTTAATATATTAGTATCCAATTTTTTTTATTTCTCTGTTTTTGTTGTCTGCACACTTCACCAAATTGATATGCCCTTCCTTCTTCCCAAATTGGATTTGTTTATCGTCCTCTTGTTTCAATTTATAGCTCGACAACTTCCTCCGTAGTTTTCGTTATATGGGTTAAAAATTCTTCTTTCCGGTTTTTCATAATTTTTTCATCGTTCAGTTCTAGTTCCTGGACGCCGTAATCAGTATCAGCGTGTGCTGATGTAAGTTTAATTTTCTTTTTAGGGGTTAGCTGTTTACGTTTGTGATTACGCAACTTTTTTTTGTTTATAACATATTTCGTAGTATGTGTTCTAATGCTCTGTTGTGTTAGTACCTATTAACTAAATTATAAAACTCCTCCTTGGATATCATATTGCGAAGCAGCTGCTCTACACCTAGTATGGTAACTAGTTTCTACAGAAAACTTTATTAATCTGTCCCCAACAAATTCTGCCACTATGGAGCTATATGACTCTGCGGCCAATTCCCACAAACCAAAATATGATCTGATAAACCACAATCAACCATTTCAGGAATAAAATTATATTCGCCTTCTTTGATTTGCATTATTTCTATTGGTATACACAGTCAGAGAACGACCTTGTTGGGAGTGGTAACCCTCGATTGTCATTTTATAGGTCTTTCTCATGCTTTGATTCTCAAGGTTAAGCCGCAAAATGACTTTTTCACTGATTAGAAAAATAGCCACAACATATTTCTGAAGACGACTAGCCTCAATCATACCAATAGCGTCACCCACTAATATTAATCATACTCATCGATTTCAGGAATTAAATTATGTTCGCCTTTATTGGGCCCTTTTCGGCAATAAGCAATGCATTTGGTGGGATCACCAAATACCTGCGTATGACAGCTGCTTAGGTCTGCTTTTAACAATTTTATTTCCTCTTTCATGGATTTGTTCTCTTTCCGATGATGGCTCACAGCAGTTTTTATTCCAACTCGCAGCTTCATTATATTTGATTATAGGCGTTTTTGCAGTGAAACGCCAACTATAAATTTCTTGGAAGTTATTCTTTTTTGCAACCTCCCACAGCCAAGTGTAGTAGTTCCACAACATATGGTTTGTAAATTCAATCCTACTAATCGGAAACTGATATCCATGCGGCCATTCCACGCATAATTTTCCATAAACACTGCTATCTCCGTCACCTATTAACTCCACATATTTTTTTAAGCATCTTAACGCTATGTGAAAATTCTTCGGAATAATGCTAGTTCCCATGGAAGTAGAAGATACAATTTATTCTTTGAAGTATTTAGGTGGGAGAATATTTACTTTCTCTCTCCAAAGTACACGCTGGACAGTAGAACTTATTTCTTTAACCCAGATAAAGAAGTTTTCCGGTTTTAGCTCCAACAATACAAACCATATCATTGTAGTTCACTTTGTGTGACCGTTTCGACCCACAGTTTCGACCAAGCACCATAAGCTAATACCGCAATAAGACCGTTCTCTTCATCAACACATCCTCATGCTTTGGCTAAAGGAAGTTCTTCACCGGCTTTTTCCAGAGCAGTGTTTGCGGTTTGAAATATGGTTCCAGATACAATATCGTGGCATAATGATAGAACGCCATTAACAGAATATTCAAAATTGAGTATTATTTCCTTAACTCTGAAAGTCCACCGCCAGTACTCATTGTAGCAAGGACGGCAGCAGAATTGACAATACAATTTGACTGCTTTTGTGGATCTTTAGAAAAAAATTTATTTCAATATTGCATTTAAAAACAAAGCTGTTTTTCTTTAACGAATGTCATAATACAATCAAATGGTTGGTTGTTGTTGGCGTTTTGAGTTTGTTTAAACACACTCATAATATAGACAATTGCTTCACCCTCAAGAATATTATTCAACCCTCTTATAGTGTCATCCCTGATAATTTTCATTTCCATTGGCTCCAAGAATTGATGTGCTATCATTTTCAAGCTAAATATCTACAGAAGAGTTAGCTAAAATTGGAGGTTTGGAGAGGCGCTTGATCACAATAACCGTTTGACACAGGAATGCGTGTTTCAACCGTATGATTTTCCTCGTTTAGAATATTTCTGTAAGCCAGATGTACATTGTTACGTTCGTTGAATAATACACTTTGACCTAGAAAAGACGCAAACAAGTTCTAAGGTCTGTCCGTAAAATATAAGATCCTAGCTTTATAACCTCCAATTGCGATAAATAGCTACTTGTAAACTCCTAATTGTTGAAATATTATTCATGAACCCATTATTTAGGTATGAAGCAGGTCAGTTTTTATTAACATCAATATACCATTAATCAAATATCATTGAAGAAATAGATGTTGTTGAACTGTTTTCATCTAGACTTCATGAAGAATTTTCATTATATGCTTTTTGACTGTTCAATGCTAATACAATGTTTTTCAATCAATGAGTACTGAAACTTTTAACAAAAATGATTCAATTCTAATGGTTAGATTTCCAATGTAAGTAAAACTTCCAAATTAATTCCTTGTCCCTTGTCGCAACATGTGATTGTACAATTTTTCAGTCGTTTATGAAAGCTATGTTCTAAATAAATTTCAAGTACTTGTAATAATTATTGGTATATTGATTTCAATAGAAACGGCCCAGCTATATACCTGTATCATGAATAATTTCATCCCAAAAGTATAAAATACTAACTTGTAAACAAAACAATTACTACATCTTAATCCCTATATTTCCTAATATTAACTTTGAATTTCACCATAATTAAAAATATACTAATATTGATTTGATAGAAACCGTTTCTTGTCATCGATTGTCGACCCATCTTTCTCCTACAAGACTCATCTCACTGCCAGACACGTGCAAGCTTACCATGTTTCACTTTCATATTACATTCTTGAAGAAAGCAATTCGAGGAAATGAGCAAAGTTGGGATGGGGAAAACAAACCAAATCGCTATCACAGTACGTGTATTGAAACAAATTGGGGTTAGTATTGTTTTCCCCATTCCACTGACAGCTTTGACATAAACTGCAGGGCCCCCCATCGGCATAAGTTTCGCGAATAAAACTTTCTGTCCACTTTTTTCGAGCTTAATACTTAACCGATTCTGAAAATGTAGGTAGGGGATAGCCGGGCAAAACGGGGTAGGCGAATAAAACGGGGTACCCAGTATTTTTTCAATACCACTGGCTCCATCTATACGACATTGATAAAATTATATTAAAAATGCGTGTATACGGCTTCTGTCAAAAAGCAGAAATCAATAGATGCTACTCGATCGTTGTGAGTTGCACATGTACGTTTTTAGTAAACAAAGTTTTAATATCGTTTGAGAATAAATGCATCGTAAGTACCAATAAACCAATTTATTATTAAATAACATTATTATATTACCAACTAACAGTGAATGTTTCTTAAATACTTTATTTGTAATGGTGTTAAAGAAAAACGTGTACCTAATATATTAAATAGGTCATAACCTAAAAATCTTCTCATTGGGCAAAATGGGGTACCAATAGGTAGGGCAAAATGGGGTACCCTGTTTTGCCCTATCTATCGATACCCCGTTTTGCCCAATGGTATGTATTTATTGTAATAAATAGGTCATAAAAAATATGTTTGGTTTTTTTTCAGATGGTGTTTACCTACAAAAGGAAGACTGATCGTCAAAAGTGGTCAATAGAAACAATGCAACAAGCTGTAGATGCCGTGGTAAGTGGTGAGATGGGTTACCATCGAGCTGCGATTTCGTTTGCTGTTCCTCAGACAACTTTAGAGCGTCACGTAAAAAAACAACGAGATAATGCGGGTTATTCTGTTGCGAAGGTTTTAGGCGCTAAAAGGCCTGTTTTTACTCCCGAACAAGAAGTAGAACTGTTAATTATCTTAAAGACATGAGAGCAAGATTTTTTGGACTGACTATGACAGAATGTAGGCAACTTGCCTTTGCACTTGCTGATCAAAATCGGATTCAACACCCTTCTAACAAAGATAATAAAATGGATGGGACAGGATGGATGCAAGGATATTTGAATAGGCACAAAGATTTGTCAATTAGAAAGCCCGAGGCTACATCAGGTGCCCGTGCGATGGGCTTTAACAAGGTGGCTGTACAACAATTCTTTAAACTGTTGGAAGAAACTGTCCAGAAATATAAACTAACGCCAGAAAATATCTACAACGTTGATGAAACTGGAGTTACGGTCAATCCAAAGGGGGCTTCTAAAATCATAGCTACAAAAGGAAAACGCCAAGTTGGTTCGCTTACGTCCGCCGAGAGGGGTGAAATTATCACCGCTGAAATTTGTTTCTCTGCCTCAGGAGCCTATATGCCTCCAATGCTAATATTTCCCCGAAAGCGAATGCAACAGGGGTTTTTGGATGGCCTCGTGCCTGGTGGATGGGTTGAGCTTAATGAAAAAGGTTGGATAGATAAGACATCGTTTTTTTCATGGTTTAGAAAGTTTGTCGAGTATTCAACAGCTTCAAAAGATTCACGCGTTCTGCTTCTGCTAGATGGTCATTCGTCACATACCAAAAATCTAGACGTAATTAATTATGCTAGGGAAAATGGGGTAGACATGTTATGTTTTCCACCCCATTGCACGCACCGTCTTCAGGCCTTAGATGTTGCATTTATGAAGCCATTAAGTGCATATTATGACGACGAAGTAAGAAAATGGCTTGGAACACATCCTGGGCGAGTAGTAACATTTCAGCAAATTTCCTTCTCATTCAGTGCCGCATATTTAAAAGCAGCTACAATGATTACTGCAATAAATGGTTTTAAAGCAACCGGTGTCTGGCCTGTAAATATAGCCGTTTTTTCTGAAGCAGATTTCTTGCCGTCAGCTACAACTGACTTAGAAATTGATCCCAGTGCACCTAAAAGTCAAGTAGAAGCTATTCAACAACACGGGGACAAGTCTATTAGGGAAAAGACGCCCGAGCCTCAACCAGGGTCGTCCAAAGAGAAGACGCCCGAGCCTCAACCAGGACCGTTCATTAAAAAGAAGACGCCTGAGCCTCAACCAGGATCGTCCAAAGAAATTGACACTAGTTTTGAGTTCGTAAGTCCCAAAGCCATCTTAGCAGTGCCTAAAGTAAATCAATTCAAGAAACGAGTGTCAAAAAAGAGGGGCAAAACTGCCATTTTAACGTCCTCACCCTATAAACTAGAATTGGAATTGGCTCAAGAAAAAAAGCAGACTATTAAGATGAAATCAGTAAAAAGAAAGATAGCTGATGATGAAGGCAGATCCCAGACAAATAAAAAATATAAAATGAAAAAAACTAAAAAAGTAGACTCTGATTCAGAAGGCGATGATAGTGACACTGACTGCTTCTACTGCGGAAACTTTTATTCAAGTTGCACAGAGGGATGGATAAGCTGCTCTAGTTGCCATAAATGGGCTCACAATTCATGTGCAGGAATTGAAGATGAAGATGACGAAGCAGTGCTTGTTTGTGAATTCTGTCAATAAGTTTTCTCTGTTTAAGTTTCATACCCCATTTTGCCCTATACGACGGGCATAATGGGGTAAGTTGCATTATATTAATAAATAGTTAGTCCTGTAACAATGATATTGCCTTATTTTTAGACCTTGAAAGTAACAGGTTTTTTTTTTAAATTCTACTTTAAACCTTAAGTATCCCGTTTTGCCCGGCTATCCCCTAGTTTTGAATTCCGAAATGTGATGTCTCTGCTTTGATGTGATGGAATTTTTCAATAATAACTTTTTTTTCAAATTATATTTTTTGTTTAACTATAACTGATTCGAATTTCAAAAATCGAACGCCATCAAAGCATAGGTATTATATCCGTGAATTCAAAAGTGCTCCAATTCTTAAAATCGGTTGTAAATTAAGCCCAAAAAATGTACAAAAAGTCTTAGTAGCTCCAGATATTATTCGAGAGTTCGCTCAATAACTTAATTTGTTGATATTAAATCCGTGCAGCTTGGCCCATTTCCATGGAATTATACTTCTTAACTCCGAAAAATTAATCATGCGTGTGAAAGATAAACGACGGCAAATATATCATATTTTTGGGAAGGTCTTCGGTGAAAGGGAAGGTCATGACACGGAGTAAGATATATGATCTGGAAGTATTTAAAGCGATCAAGGAAGGAATGCGATATTTGGGATTATAATAAAATTAAGGTTTGTAGCGATAACAAATTATTTATCGATTTAAGTTTTCCTGAACTTTATACTTAATGTTCTGCTATGAAAAACCCCCACTCAGTTCGTAGATGGTTGTGACAGAATTATTACCCAAGCACAAAAGTAAATATTTAGAGAGTTTTTTTTTAATTAGTGGTTTGATTCAAAATATCGCTCGAGCAGTAGCATCTATGGTTTTATAGATATTAGCGTTGTTCTGAAAGTCCCTGGAATTTCTCGAGTAGATTTACTGGATTTAAGCAAATTCTTTTCCTATCACTTATTACACAACTTCTTACAATATTTGCATCTCAGAGCACTCACAGTCCATCTTTGGCTGGCTTCAATCGTACCCGATACTCAAAATTATGTTGTACTTCTAAATGCGCCCAATCGAAAACACTATCAAATAATTCCGCAGCTCTCCAATATAGATATTCATTTTTTTTTACTAAACCAAAAATCTATCTAAATCCGCTGAAGCATTGCTAATTTATATCAATATTTATTCAACCACGTTAAAATGCTCACTTCTATCACTTCCGGACCAACAAAAGTAAAATTAAATACTATTTTGAAGCGTTATGAGGCACACGTAATTTGCATTGTACAGTTGAGACTACAAATAATTTGTTCTTGTGTGAAATTTTTTGGTTTGGCTACCTCAGTCCAGTGATTTAATGTCTATCGGGGCATATAGTAATGATAAATGTAATAGTATCAAATCAATTATTTCCGATATTCATTGGTAACACGTTCTACCGAATACGGAAATTTACAGGGAGCTGTAATCAATCATACTTTTTCAAATAAAATCTTAACGCAGCCCACTAACACTTCGTCGAAATACGTTTCATCAGTGAATAAAGAGTTCTCGTTGGTTTCGAGGAATGTTAATTCTAGCAAGTTCAATTTCAATCGCTCTTCCTGTTTTTCTAAATCAGAAGTTTCGGAAATGAAAATCGTTAAGAGTGAGAATGATCCCAGGTCGAATTCATCTTTCTGGATCAATAAATAGGTACACTCCTCAACTTATCACAATCATTGTATCCATCAGTGTTTTTTCCCAGTGCTGCTTATCATTGAGTTCTTAACATGTCTTTTTCAATCTTCCTCGTCCTCTTAAAATTTTGAATGTACAATAATAGTATGGCAATGATGGCTTGCGAACAACACTATTTATTGCTATGACCATCTGTACTATAGTCAGTATACTTTTGTGCTAGAGTTTACTGTACAGCCTTTGTGTTGTCATTCAATTGCAGTATTTTGTTACTACACCTCAGTGTGTGTATTTGAAAACTTTTAGGCTGGTCCTGTGTCCTTGCCCTTGAAATTGTTAGAGCTAAGTTTTGCCAACCTTATCGAAATGAAAGAAAAATTAGTTTTGCGTGTGAGATATTAATAAATTTATTCTCTTACTGTTAGGTGTATTTATACAGATTTAAAAAGTAAATATGCAAAGACAATTTTGAAACTCTTACCTAAATGATCTTTCACTCCTGAACATTCATACTAATGAAAATTAACAGCTAGTTCTTACACAAGTTATGCAACTCCTTTTGCATACAATATGTAAAAGGGATAGTATACAAATTATTCTTATGCTACTGGTTGAAAACATCTGTTTTCATCAAAATGGACGATTCTACGACCTCAATGATGAGATATAAATATCAAATTTTTATTATCACCACACACATGTAAGTTGATGATTCAAATTATAGTTTATCAAATACCTTTTTTCTTTTACGTTTTCAAATTCTAATAATTACTTCCTTTTATGTTTCAGACCGCTTTGGGCCGGTCAGTCCGCTTAGATTCCGTCGTCAGCTTGGAGAATTTTTATTATAAATGGCCTCTTAAAGTTTTTTGATTTATGGTTTATTTGAAGGTTTCATTAATTTAAGTGGATATTCACCATATAATTTCAACAGAAACTTGTTGTAAAAGGTTAGTAACACTTTTTCACTATATATTTCCACTTTTTAGTTTATTGTGACTTAAATTTTAATTATTTTAACAATATAAAAAGAAATTTTTTTTAAATTCTGTATCTCTTTTAGCTAAGTGACGCTTTCTTTCCCGTTTCTAATCAATAACAACGTAATTTTTTTTTTAATCAACAACCATGTGTCTCTTGGTTTCAAGTTTTTTTTATATCAGCTGACCAATCAAATTCATTTAATAATTTTTAATTTTTATTACTTGACTTGAATGTTCAATTTTATGTTCTTTTTTCAATATGAAAGTTTATTATCAATATCTTCAAATACTTCATTGTTGTTTTTATCGTTTAATTCCAAAATTTTTAAAATTATTCGAGATTTGTTTTTATTTCTGTTACTAAGGTCTTTTCTTCCGTTCGAGTTGACAGTTCACTCTTAGCTAAATATGTTCATAAATATACTCTTTCTATTTTCATATCAGATTTTATAACCTAACTAATAATTTTTTTCATTTTCCAGGTTCTTTCTTTTCAGATTAATTTCAGCCAATAAACTTTTATGAAGCTTTTGAAGACTCTGGAATTATGTGGAAAGGATTTTAATAAATTAGAAAGAAAGTTATCAAGATTCCTGTTTAAAGTTCGGTTTAAAGCTCAAATATATTTCAGGTGATTTGTTTATTTTCATTTTGTCAAGTTTAATTCAAATTTTAGTCTATTTTTTATTAGTTACACTATAATTTTCAAACTGTCTTCTCTAGTTTGATTTATTTTTGTTTATTAATAAGAAAAATTTCCCTTTAAAATAGTTTTTATTTTTAAAATTTTATACTGAAATGACCCTTGTTTGGTGTATGTGGTGTATGATATTATTTTCCATATCAGTATATTGGAGTGACATTCACTGATGCCTAAAAAATCTATTGTGCCCCCTCAATTCTACCTAGTTCCTGAGAGACTAGTAGTCCCTCTTCTATCTGTGTAATTCGCAATTATGTGGATGGAGGTTTCTTCTTCCCTGCTCTACCTACACAAGTGCACCAAATTTATCAGGTTAATTTCGATGCACTAGGGTTATTCGGTAGAATATTTCTCGAGTAGAAGAAATAGAAGTACTTCAACTTGAAATGTTCATTTAAACAACAATTGGGTATACAGAGCTCGGCAAAAGTCCGGGACCGGTCAAGTATTGAAGGCAAAATAAAATTTTTGAAAAACATTCTCAGACTCCAAATTTTACTACTGCTTAAGCTATAATTTGAAGATATTTTAAAATATACGGGATGTTCCAGTTTTGCGTACCGAACTAAATTTTTTTCCTTCAAATGGATCTTAGGCTATCTAATGGCAGATTTGAAGAGATCACTTTTTAAGCTTTCAGAAAATATAGGGTTTTGCTATCCCATAACGAGTGGTCAACAAGATTCAGCCACTTTCACAGAAATATAACTATCCACTTAAAGGTATTCTATAGAATAAAGGAAAAACAAAAAGTATGTTTCAAATATTGGACAACGCAAAAAAGTAACCAGTATCAATTTCAATAACACATAAGACCTTATCTCTTTTAAATCATAATAATTAAACCAATTTTCAACATAACACTTGTATAGTTTGAAACTTTACGCGAAGCTGGAACACCCTGTATATCTTGAAATATTCACAAACTATAGTTTAAATTCAAGTTAAATCTGTGGTATGGAAAGATTTTTAAAAAATTTCATATTTTCTTCAATACTTGCCGAGCTCTGTATGAACATGAACAAACTAGAATGAGGCAGAAATTGTAGGAACTGAAAATTGCATCAATTACAGAGGAACACACAATTGTAAAAATTACTTTTTTTGAAGCCCACTGCACTACTTGTTGATTGTCCAAATCATAGATGAAAAAGTACTTATAGATGGGAAACTGACCCGTGGCGCCCTTGTGAACTTCGCTAACAGACGAAATAGAAGAATAGAAAATTTTATATGGTCGTCAGTCATATCAATGCCTCCTGACATTGTATACCTATTATGGTGTGAGGTTTTTTGATAAAGCATGTTCAGTTTTTGAACTAATTTTTTTTGATGGTCCGCAAAACGTATTTGAGAAAATCAATTCGACCGAAGCTGCGAGTGGAAGCTAGCTTACGAGAAAACAACGTTAGACATAACTCGCCAACTTCATCAGCTAAGTAGTATTTTTTTGAGTTCTATAATACCAGATTGCTACCAGAGAAAAGAATAGTAATGCAAGTATTTCCAATCAATAAATCACTGATGGTAGATAAGACTCAGAGATAATGTTCCTATGCAAACGCGCATGATATGTACTATTTGTGTGTCTGCCACACAAATTTCACAATACAAAAGAACACAATCGGAATTGTGTGCTCATACAATTTATACCGTTGTTTACTCACATTGGAAAGTTGGGATAGACTGCAGTCATCCAACGATTTGCTGATGCGATGTTAACCATAGATAACACATGTTAACATTATTTTAAATCAATTACGACCGACGTTTAGGTAAATCGCCATCGGTACTTCGCTACATTGAAAGCAAACAAATTTATAAGTGGAAACAATATCGAATTTGGAGATAATTATACTCTTGACTTTTAACTCATTCCATTAACTATCTATTTGATGGTTTATATCCAATAGTTTTGTGATTTAATAGTCTTCGCTACAGATTTTGGTAGTCATAAATTGAATAACTTGAAAAAAGAAGATTACCAATTCAAAGTGGATATAATATAATCTTTATAATATAGGTATCTTTCGACTGTGTGCATGTACTTCTCCTGAGCGGTTGGTTGGATTTCAATAAGAAACTGGATGGTTCATAGACTCATAACTAGTTCCAGTGGGTGGCTCTGCAATCCGGCTTATGCTGAACTTCTCTTGAACGGTTGATCCGATTTTGATGGAATTTTGTGTGTGTGTGTGTTCTAGTGAGGAACTGTATGGTTCAAATTCACGATTGTGCCCAATATGTTTTGCTGCAATAAGGTTCATACTGAACTCCTAAACGGTTGGTTCGATTCCGATAACATTTCATGGAAGGCGAAACTCTCCAAATTTGATTTTTCTGTAGTTATAGTAGTAGTAGTAGTTAAGTAAATATCACTCAATTTACTGTAGATTTCAGGAAATACTAGCCTAAATACCCACCTTTTAGACCAGCTATCAAAATAAATTAAGCTGCCCCCTGCCCCCCCAAACTTTATATTCAATAGTTATTTTTCAGAATTTAATTGCACATATGGAATTTTTAAGGATTTTCCCCCTCCAAAAATTCATTCACGCCTATGGAATCGAAATAACGGGATTAAAATTTATCTACAGTGGAAGGTTATTAATTCAAACTACCTCCTCCTTCGCGTTGCAAGGACGGGAGGGGAGGAATGAAGCTAAGAAATAGCTCAAAAACGGTCCTTAGGGCCATTCGCACCGGTTACACTTTTACACTTAAACGTTAAGTGTCACTCAAATCCACTAAGTGTCACTTAGTCGTTCGCACCGTATTTAAAGGCACCCTTAACGCGACGTTAAGGGTAGCTTAACTAAGCTCGGAATATCCACGGCTTAAAGTTCCACTTAACCGCGAAATACTAATTTTTAAGTTGATTTATGACAGTTTATATTTGAGTAAATTGTGCTTTGGTAGATAGTAGATCTTTGTATTTGTAATTTGTCTTATCGAAGTGGAAATGTTAGAAGATGATAACGATTTAGGAATAATTGAATACGGCATACCCAGACAGTTATATATAAGGAACGATTATTTTAATACATTCGATCCTTGGACGTTTTTTCTTAGATTTTGAATGACGAAGGAAACTGCTCTCAATTGAAATTGTTTATTTTTTATGACATTTTTATACTTGCTAATAATATCTAATAATAATGATTTTTCACGTGTTGTGAAATTTATTCCACGAGATCTTTTTTCTCCGCTCATATTTAAACTACTAAAATGACTCGGAAAAAAAATACTTATCAAGACATCAAAACCAAAGATGACACCAACTAATATTAAACGCATAGATCAAACGACTGCCTTCAATTCCTGAGAAGATCTTCTTTTTCGAAAAAAGATTTTGAGAATTGCGGCGTTGTCAAACGGAACCTCCCACTTAGTTAAGGGAGGTACGGCGCGAACGAAGTTCCACTTAAATTATAAGTGTCACTTAGCTAAGTATGACTTTTTGGGGTAATCGGTGCGAATGGCCCTTAGGGCTACTAAAGTCGGATAAGTAGCTCCAATAAAAGTCAGTAGAAGATCCAGCACGTCTAAGTTATTCATGGACATGAACACACTGACAAGTCCTTAATCAGAAATGGGGGACGAACAGCGTATGGCAACCCAGACTGAAGAGTCCCGAAGCAGACAACGGTGGAAGATATATTGCCTATGGATGAATGGCCCCACGACACGGTGGCCTTATCAGTACATGCGGGGCTCTGCATTGATAGATCGTTTTTTCTCTTGCTCTCCGTGGAATCTAAATGGGAGATACACATACAATTGGAACACAAATCCTGTCCGAGGATACCAGCTGTATAAGGGCAACGATTCTGGAACAATCAGGGAAAATTGAGAAATTGAAGGTATAAACCTCACCTCTGAGGATGTAACCAAGGAAAGGAAACCAGTGGGAACTCCAATAAATAAAGACACAAGTGGAAAGCATAGCAGAATTAATATGCTGAGCCATCTTGGGCGATATAACTCAGTGACTGAGAAAATAAAGGTCATAAATACTTCATATAACAGCCAGAAAAATTTAAAAGAAAATGGAAAGTGCAAATTATTACAGAGGCTATGGAAACAACAGATCCATCGTTATGGAACTCGAGGCAGCCACTGAAAAGAAAAAAAATTAGAAGATATTGAAGCTACTTTAGGAACTACAAAGGAATTCTTTTTTACGGGTTCATATTTTTTTTGACTGAATAGGGAATTAATAAAATAATACTTACAATTGAGTATAAGTTTTACAAAAATCAGCTAATTATTTATCGAAATAACCTGTAGTCTTTGTTTACATTGATTAATTTCTATTGACCTTGAACTAAAATTCTTCTTGAATACAAAACATAAACCTTACTCTAGTACTATGAGTACTATGGGATTGGAGGATACCAAAAATTGCCTAGCCAAGGAAATTATCATGTTGTCTATCTCTCTTCCTTTTGTCTTCTGTCTTCTTTTTTTTTCTGGGCCGAATCAGACCATGTGGTTTAAATAAAATCGAATTTTATTTCGGATCTTAAAAGCCCTAGAACAAAGAAAAATAACATCAAAGATAGAGTACGATTGACATCAGTTGATGCACACATTTTGTGGATATACGTACTATTCTTTATACGGCCGCTGCCCATATTCGGTAAGATACCATGATTTCCGGAGATGCTCATCTAATCACAAATATTCACAATTTCAGGCCAATATTTGAATAACTGGTAAATTAATTAGCTGCTAACTATTCATCCGCAACCTGCCAACCACATTAGTACGGGTAACATCTACTACATTCACAAATACATCATACCACCTGCTGTAGAGGTAGAGCTCCACCTGGAGTAGTAAGAAGTAAGAGCTTTCCATTTTGTTTCTATTTGCTTGCAGACTATCATTGATATTCACGACTCATCGTAAATTCTGGTTGCCTTCAATATACATGCAAAATTAACTTATACTTTGTTTATTTTCCAACTATCATTTAGAATCACTTTATATCTATAGCACTTTGTACACCGTGTAGTACTACATGGGGCCACATTATTTGTAAATATGCATAGATAAGTGGGGTAAATAAGCTGTTTAGTGTGAGGAATATAAAGAGCCCTGGAAGTCATTTATTTCTTTTATTTCTGGCTCTCTCCCCACGACCCACTCTACCGATCTGAATAGAACAACACTACAATTTTGAGCTAGTCAAATCTATGACTTAATTTGTTAAAACTTAAAAACTCAGTATCAGTGGCGAGGTATAATAATTAATCACGCTCGTTACAAATGGCGCCCTAACGTGTTCATCAGGTTGTATTAGGAGTAGAAATAGTTGTTATTCACCTAATTTTTTTTCTGTTTTAAACTTTATTTTGGTTGCAATATTTTTTAGTCTGTATCCTTTACGAAACGAAACAGCCACTTTATTTTCTGTTTAATTCAGTTAGTTACATAGTAATATCTCGTGGTAGATGCAGTATTTTATGGAACTTATCAATTTAATTCAATGTATATTATGAACAAATCAGGACGACACAAATAAAAACAAAATGAAAACACACAACTGTTAGTAGCGAAAACAGCACAGGTTAGTTGTTATTTTTTTAGTAGCAGATGTTGGCTTTATTTCTGTAAATTAGGAAATAATTCTTCAAATAATTATTAGTTATTTGTGACTTAAAATTTCTTGACAGTGATGAGTGATGGAGTGAACTGACACTTCCATTCTTCTTCTTTTGTGGTTTATGGTCTAAGACATTATAGGCTACACAGTACTGGCCAAGGGTAATTAACTTTAATTTTAAAAATTTTGGAATATCGAAGGCAAAGATTACATTACAAGGAGAGTGATCCTGCGCAATTAATCTTCAAAACTTGGATTAGATAAGTAATTAGCTGGTATATTATTATAGATAATAATTAGGTTGTAGTTGGGGTTGATAATTTTTTTTTTTCGTAAAACTGGTTAGAATAGTTCATAGTATAGTTGGGGAAGTGATGTTGACTTAATTTGCACTTTGTACTTATTAGTTATTCAAGGTGAACGAGACACGCAGTGTCGTACCTGTGTATTAATAATTCCGGGTATTTTACTTCCGTAACTTACTTTTCGTAATAATTATTTTCAAAATATTTATATAGTTATATATTTATCTCCTTGCGTTTATCTAGGATTTAGTTAGTTACAATGGAGATAAACAGACTCCTTAAGGATGAATTAAGTTATGAGCTATTTATTCGCGGGGTAACACGAGTGAAGGGAAAAACTGTATCCGAGTAAAGGGAACATCTTCGAGAAATCTTGAGGGAAGAGCGAGACTTGAAAAAATCTTTGATTAAAATTGACTTAGCGTTAAATTTTGAAGAGGAATTAAATTTATGTGAGGGGAAAATTAAGGATTCAGAACAAGCTGTGGAAAATTTCGATCCGGAAAATGCGGAGAACGATTTTAGAAGA
>CAJUYH010006709.1:0-19397 GCA_910591685.1 Galerucella tenella
GTTCAGTTCCAAAATGGTGTGGGAATGCCTAGACAAACTCAATGAACTAGGCGAGAACAATATAGTCACCTTACTATGGATGATTCCAGGACACACTGGAATAGAAGGAAATGAAATAGCCGATGAACTAGCAAAGAGAGGGACTGAAATACCTTTCTGGGGGCCTGAACACTTTTGCGGAATCAGTCCCAATGTAATATTGGAAGAAATAGGTAAAGCTGAGGAAAATAGAAGATCTGACCATTGGAAAGATATAGTAGGGCTTATACAATCAAAGACTCTTCTGGGTGACTACACCTGTTGAGATCAAAAGAATGCATAAGTCAAAGTAAAACTGCGCTAAGAGTTTTAACAGGGATTCTAACAGGACATTGTCGCCTGAATGGGCACCTGAAAAAGCTCAAAATAGTGAAGAAAGAATGCAGATTTTGTGGCATGGGAGAAGAAACCTCCATCCACATATTTTCTAGCTGCACAGCACTTCAGAATCCTAGAGCGCAGAAAATGCAAACACGATAGGAGGAGGGGAAAAGAGACTGGTATGGATGGAAGTAGATTAGAGATAAGGACTGGGAAGATGAAAATAAGGAGGGAATAGAAAAAGGTGGGAAGACAGTGGAATGAAGAAGGGGATTCAGAAGATGTTTAGGGATAGGTACCCGATGCTAGTTGAAAAAGGAGAGGAAATGGAGTGGGTTAAGGAGGTACGCACTACGGAAAGAGAAGGTACAAGGGTAAACGCGAGGAGTTGATCTGTCGGATGGAGGGTGATTGTAGGGATGAGAAGAAGGTGTTTGATATAATGAGTCGACTGTTTGACGAAGTGGGGAGCAAGGTCAGCGTTAGGCTACACAGGCTTGAGCATGTGGAGATGGAGGTGCTGAGGAAGATGATCGCGTGGTTGAGAGCAGATGGGACGAAGTTGGCAATTTATAAGGTTAAGGAAAAGAAAAAGGAGGTCAGGAATGAGGCGGTAATCCTAAAGCATATTGGAAAAGTCAATCAGGTGGGGATAGAAAGGATTAAGAAGGGTTTGAGAGAGATAGAAGGAAAGTGGGTGGATAGACTTAGAGTCTCAAGGAACAGGGAGGTGGTAATAAAGGCAAAGAAAGGGGTTGAGGTCAGGGGAATTCTGAGGGATGTGGAAAGGGTAACAGGAGCTAGAGCAGTGAAAGCGGGAAGGACAACAAAAACCATTAAGATGGTGGGGATAGATCCGTGGAGTGAAGATGAAGTGGTGAGGAAGAAAATAGGGGAATTGATTGGGGAAGGGACAAGGGTGATGAAAGTGGTGAAAGAGAGAGACGGCATGAAAATGGCGGTGGTGAGGATGGAATGTGAGAAAGCGGAAGCTTTACTAGGGAAACGGGAGATTAAGCTGGACCTAAATAGGGTGAATATTATAGAGGAGAGAGAGGAGGGCAGATGTTTTGGATGTGGAGTGAAGGGCCACCAGGTAGCGGGATGTAAGACAAGGAGAGTGGAGAAGATTTGGGAATGCTGGCTATGTAAGAGCGTGGGGCACATGGCCAGAGACTGTCGGCAAGCCTTCCTTTGTAGGGTATGCGGAGAAAGGGGATACAAGCCAGGGGAGGCAGATTGTAGTAGGGGACGGAAGCGATGATATAGACGGAGATGGAAAAAATGGGAGGTACCTCTGGACCCCTCAGAGGGGACGAGTCTAAGCAAGTAGGAGGAAGGAGAAAGCACACAGCGAGAAGAAAAAATGTAGAGGATAGATGGAGGGTGTTACAGATGAATCTAATGGAGAGCATGATTGTGAAAGAGAAGGCATGCTAGAGGTAGGAGTAATAGAAGGGAGTAGATGACAAAGAGTGTGTGAGGGACCGCCGCCCGCCTTGAAGTAAGCTAGGGTAGTGATTCCGAGGCGGGAGTAACGGCGAGCTTGAGGTGGGTTTGGTTGGTAGGCATTCCCTTGGGGATGAATCCAACACTGTCTAGGACCCATTCGAACATGAGTTTCCCATCTCAGTCCCCCCAAAAAAAGAGCACAGCACCTGGGAGATTACTGGATAGCAGAGGAACATTTACCTAAGTTGAAGCCTGCAGACATCCTAGGAGCTACTAGTTTCTGAGACTCTCCTCAGAAAATAAGTAGAAGTAAGGGGGCACAATAGATCTTTTAGGTCTCAGTGAATGTCACCCCAAAATACATACACACATCACGACGTGAATATTTTGACCTAGAGTCTCCGCTATATTCGCTGAAATGTAGTACTTCTTTCTTGCAGCTTCATATTGTTTGCACTTGATCAATATGTGCTTTACACTTAGTCTAATGTGACAGGTCTCACATTGGTAAGTTCGTGTGATGACATATTTATGTGATTACTATGACCGAGTCGCAAATGGGATATTCGTACTTGGTTTGGTCTGTTCGATGTAGGTTGCGTCCAAGTATTTACTGTTTGTTTAATCTCTTTCAGTTCATTTTGTGTTGCACTCCACGCACTTTAGATTTCAGCATTCATGTCATAACAAGAAACTTCGTCTATTTGGATAGAGTCGTTTGGTGCAGATCGGGCTAGTTGGTCTTCTTCCTTTCCTTTTATACCGGAATGTGATGGTACAAACATGAATTCAACGGTGGCATCTTCATCTTTCAAATACGCTATTTCTGTGTGTTCGGTGAGTCTTGGCCTACACCTGCCGATATAAAGGAGACGTCTCCTAGTGACCTGTCCACTTTCCTGAGAAGGACAGGATGGACAATGACCTAGGAATACAACTCCTCGGGAGGATGTACAATGGGTCACATGTGGCCTAAGTGCTGTGAGCCTACACACTCACCCTCCCTACTCTACAGATACAGATACAGATATACGCTATTTCTGTTTTGATCAGTAAGGCGATTGGATTTTTGGTATAAAAGTGTTGGATCGTTTGGAGTGAGCTGTTATTATTAGGGATAGGAACATTTTTGATTCTTTAATATGGATGAAAAATTGGTGTTTGAATAGTAACTTTTCTTAACGAGCACACTGTTGCAAAGTTAACTTATGACACGTTTTATTTTGACGTCTGATATTCATGAACAGACCTCAAAAAATCCTCGAGCGTTGTAAATATCATGCTTCATTTCTTTACGCAATAAAACGCGATGTAGAAACTCAGGTGGTCCACTACCAAACAAAGAAAAATCAAGATCGTAAAATTTTCAACAAAGGACTTTACACAATCCAATTTTATCGTTCCGCATATGTTCACGCCATCCGACCCTTTAGGAATACATACTCTATATATATATATATATATATATATATATATATATATATATATATATATATATATATGTATAAAAAGACAGATATTTGCTTTTTTTGGAAGGGTATTTCAGCGTATCAAATCAGTACCCACAGAATATTTGAAATTCGACGTGAAAACATAGGTACAATGTGTTTCAAAAGTAACAGTCAGGACTGAAATGAGAAGTAAATTGATCTTTATTGTATCCATGTTCAACCATTTTTGGTTTACTGGTAGCGATTATTACGTGATCATATCATTTTGTTTGGTATTCTAAAGCCGCGTCCACATTATGTCGAATGGTGTCGATCGACAATCGACTATTGTAAAACTGCGTCCACATTATGGATCGACAATGTCGGGCGACCATCCACACTGGATCGACATTGTCGATCGACACCATTCGACATAATGTAGACGCGACTTAATAACAAAGGTACACACTTAGCACGTGGGTTAGTTAAAGAGTAAATAGGGGTCGCGAAGAACTATCGAACGCTCGTTACGTTTGACAGCAGCACAAGCTCAAATATAAATCTTATTATATGACTAAAGATAAAAAAGCACAAGTTCAGGCGATTTTTAAAATCAAATAAATAAATAACGAACTATTTAAAAGGTTCTTATTCTACAAACTTCTACAATGGTATGAGAGATCTGTATCTGTAGAGTAGGGAGGGTGAGTGTAAGCTCACACCACATGTGACCCATTGTACATCCTCCCGAGGAGTTGTCCTCCTAGATCGTCGTCCATCCTGTCTTTCCCAGGAAGGTGGACAGGACACTAGGAGACATCTCCTTTATATTGGCAGGTGTAGTCCAAGACTCACTGAACACACACTCTCTTATTGACGATAGCTCCGGACACTCGCATAAGACATGCCCATTCTCTTGGTTTGCTTGATCAGCATAATCCGATCAAAGAAAGAAATCGGCAAGTGCGATGAACACGTGTATTGGCGTCTGCAATTGATTTTAGACAAACTACCATTACATTCTAGCAATTTTTTTGTGTTTGAAGTTAACCTTTTTATACCCATGCAGAACAACAATTTAATTAATTTTACTAACTAATTTAAAGCTGCCCGACACACCTCAAACAATCACAAACACAAACAAGTGGCTTTTGTAGTGGTTTAATTTAATTCATGTTTGTATTTTCTTTGTTAACAAATGATGTTTTCCAGCATTTTAAGTACTGGTCTCGCGATGTTTTTTTTGTAGAAGTAGTACAATTATATGCTAATATGTGTTTATAATTATTTGAAGAGGAATAATAGAGGTCGAAACATGCTAACTTTAATTATGGTCGAGAAATGGTATTGAAACTTGTTACATTTACGAATAACAACCATGGATGGAACTTAATGATTTAGAGTGGTTTTTAATAAATTGTTGAGATAATGATACTGTCAGTATATCGTTTATTTTGATTGTAGAAACAACTTTTTTACTCTTTGAGTAAAACAAAATAAAGTATGGTTAAATTGTGTATCTTATACGTATAGAACTAGAGAAAAGTCCGCAATGGCATCTGTCTATCTCTTGAGGATAACATACTATATCCATTTTAATACTTTAAGAAAAATTGGCAATGGGCTCGTTTACAACAAAAATTTTTAATCATTTTTAACTGTCGTTAAACAAAGTACTAAGGATAAAAACATGATTCTGAAAATTTCATGTCAATAGAATATGTCGTTCTCCTAATACAACCAATTAAACAAGCATACCGTAGCGGGGCGAAGACTATGACTGTGACGTCACCGCATATGAAATTAATGTGCACTAACATTACGCTTCTGACTGTAACGTGCCTCGCGTAGAATTTATTTATTTTGAATTACTTACAAATTTTTTGTGTTAATAATATAAAATGTGTGGAGCTTATTAAAAAAACAACAGACTCGTTAAATCTTCCAAAAGTGGACTTGCTAATGATTATGAAGTTTTTTAATGAAAAACACGAGTTTATTATTAGATTAATTATTTATTAAATTATAATTTTATACTATGTGACACATCGTTTTTGGCTGTTTTCCGGCCAGAATAATTAAAAATGTCAATATTTTCATAAATACATGCTCTCTCAAATGATATACAGGGTGATTCCAGATGTTGTTTTTTATTCCTGGTCTCGTGGACAAAGTTACGGAGATAACGCTACAGATAACTTAGCAAAAAATTGTAATTTTTTTAACTGCACACTGCCCAATTGAAGGAGCTTCTCCAAATGCTATTTATGATGAATGTGTGGTGGAAATGAAATCACAACTGTTGAAAAGAACAAGAATAACTTATTTTGATGAAGCAGGTAATATTGGTTCCAAGTGTTTACATCAGATTCAAATGCACTTGCACCTCACTGGAAAAAAAAACGATATTTGTTAGAGCTGATCCGGACTTTGAATCAAATAAAATAATTTCCTTCAAAACATATAATATACTCCAGTTTTGTTGATGATCTACTGCGTGTGGTTTTCAATAACCCTCTCAATATGGATTCACGTTTTTTATAAGGTGATTTATTACGATTCTGATTGAAGAAAAATGAAATCCTAAAAATATGCAAACAAAGTGAATGCTTTGAGTCTTTTTATGCTTTTCTGTCATTCCATTTTTTTCACATCCTTATTAATATAGATAAATGTTTTGTTAGATGTTTCAATTGTAGTACTTTTACATTCTGGAACCGCACAATATTTATTTTTACACTTGTTCTGGTCCATTGTGTCGAATAGTTTAAATTATTTCTAAGCGTTCTTATTTCACAAACATAACACTGTTTAGGTTTGCTAAAACGAAAAATAAAAAGTAATGAGCTTATAAGCAAGCAAAGTACTGTCACTAGCTGAGTAGTCATCTAACCGAAAACCGATCGGCGCGGTATCCGCTCTCTGAACGAGAGATTTCATATGCGATGACGTCACACCTAAAATTCGGAGTGGAGCGCTGTTTAATGTTTATAATTTTTTTAGGCGACTTAGGAGTCTCGCTGACGTCAAATTTTTTGCACAGTGCCTCAAAATGATGTGCTCTTCCTAATGGTAAAATAAAAAAAAATATGTAAACGAGCCCATTATAATATGGTAATGTAAAAGCTATTTACACAAATACGTTATTAATTATTCATCCTCATCATTTTAAATAAGTTAGAAGCTTTAAGCATTTCATGCACATTATTTTACTATTTTACACTATATAATTTAAATGAATATCTTAGGAGTATTTAATTACAAAAAAATTACGGGCGGCAGAATAAAATTTGATTTACGACACACTGTTCAAACTTTTTGAAAAACTACCACACGACCATAAAACCATTCGTACTCGCAATAACAAAATAATTGAGAATTATCAGGCGATCCAGTTGTGAAAAATTTGTTTTGATTACACTTTGGCGCCAACTCTAGATTTGGAGATTTCCGGCTTTCGTTTTTGCCGGTAGCCGAACGAGGACCGGACTTCAATAATGTTAACTTTGTGTGGATTTATACAGCAACATTTAACAATTATCAATTAGGATTTAACAATTAACGTTTATCAATTATAAGTTAAACTACTCATTTCACTATGATTCCATTTATGCTGACAATTAACAATTATCATTTATCATTTAACAATTACGAAGTTGGCCAACTTTTAACTTTCTTAATTTAAATGTACCGAATTTTCATCTAGTGCGCAACTAGTACGCAGATCCTTACTTTTTTCATAGAAAAGCGGTTGACTTAGGGCGTTGAGTCTACTTATCATTCAACGCTTAGGGTTATGTTGTGTGTTTGTTTATCTTTAAGTTGTACTAATAAAAGAAAAAAAGTCTTCAATTCTACTCCACCTACTATACATCTTCAAAATTGTTGCAATGCACAAATAGACATGAAAATTTAGGGTTATTGTCACTAGAATCTCGGGCTTGTGCGCATGCTTACTATTTTCTCCCAATTCATAATTGTGTCTGCATAAACGATTACTAATTGTTAAATGATAAATGTTAATTGTTAAATGCTAATTATTGTTAAATCTTGATGCATAAATCCACACTTTCTTTCAATTCTAAATTTTTATAAACAAATTAAAATGACAGTAAGATAGGAGAACCTACGAGAACGGTGGAGAAGTCAATTTTTTGTTAAATATATAGAAATTAAAATCTATTTAACGTATAAATGGTTGTAACAGACACTGTTTTTCTATTTCAGTTTTATTTTCTTCGAATAAAAAATTTGAGTATTATAAAGTGTGTTTATTGATGGATGTATGAAAAAAATGGAAGGGTTTCTCTTCTCTGAATACCAAAGCTTTTCACAAGATAATAAGTTGTTTGTGGAAAGTAAGCAATGCTTGAAAAAATACAATTCAAAAAAATATTTACCGAAGTTGACAGTTTCAAAGGTACATCGTCATTCACCAGAATATTATTAGAATTTCGAAGTTGGTGACAAAAGTTTTAAGAATAAATTTAGCTATGAAATGGAACTTGATTTTATAATATTATGAAAGTTTGAGAACAGGCAAAACTATCAAGTTTCTTTCATTCGTAATCACACTGTATATGTGTAGCATTTGAAAATTTAATAATGTTTTTGGGTACAATACAATCCTGAATTCCATGTTGGGGGATTCAAATTTATAGTTGCTGTAAAACGGGCGATACGAATATGAACTATAGTCCACCAATAAAATTTCATTGTCTTTAACAGTCATTTTACGATTAGTTCAATATTTGAAATTTTCCAAAGTTTCCGCCTCCATCAAATATCAAGTCATTTTTGAATTATTTATTTATGAAACTAACAACTCTACCTGCTCCCTATAATGAAGCCAGGATAGAAGTAGGCGGAAATAATTGTTTGCTATTACACCTCTGGTAAAGAGAAGCCATTAGGGCCAATAAAAAAACAAAAGAACTTCGCACCTTTTGCTGGGCCCGATAGACGCTGCTCGAGATAGGAACAATGTGTTACCCCAACGTCCATAAATAACAACTTAACAATGACACTCGCTCTTTGGCTAACAATAATAGAGATGCTTGTGTTGGACGGGGATATCCCTAATAGGCGCGTGGTCGAGGAAATATTTCTATTCTATTTGGAGAGGATTTTAAGTGAGTTTTTGGAAAATTGAATGTAATATAAGAAAAAATTTTTATATTTTTCCAAAGTTTACCATGCACCTATTTCATCAACAAGATGAAAAAGAGAATATTTTATTATTTATTTAATGTGCAACAATAAAATTAAGAATACTAATTTCAGGTAATCATTAATCCAATCATTCAATAAAAAAGGTATAGGGCCAAAATCATTTGTTGTAAAATTCTAAAATTCTAAAAAACGAGAAAAATTCAATAAAAACAGTTTTAAATAACAATCATTACCCAACAGAATTTGTAAATAAAGAAATTAGGAATATAGAGAATGGCTCATTATTAATACCCCATAAGAATGACAATAATAATAATTCATTTAACAAAATTTTTTAAAACTTGACAATACCGCATGTTAAAGGTTTATGAGAAACTAACTTTAAACCCAACAATACGTTGAGATCTATACTACCAAAAACTATACCAAAGAATGAAAAACAATTTTCAAAAAAGTGTATATATCAGATATCCTTTGAATGCGACAACTTTTATTTAGGTGAAACATCTAGACCATTGAAAATCCGAATAAATGAACACAAAATAGTAGGTATATTAAGTAGCAAGTGTCAAAAACGTTACTTTAGTCATGCATTTTCTAAGTGGAGCCATGCAGAAGAGTGCCTTATAGTCCAGTAAATGAATTCGAAAAATATCGTCGACATGGGCATCTGGTCCAGCAAGAAATTTTTTTTTAATTTGCAGGTGATAGTAGGTACATTTAACCCCCAAAATGTCAGGTTCCTGAAATTTGTGGGAGGGTCGGAAAATGGCTCTAGAGATCCCGAAAATCCGTTTTCCGCCGATATCTCCCGAACTACGATCCCTAGAGAATTTTTGTTTCTAACAAAAAATGAAAAGCAGTTCATTACCTACAATTTTTTTCGTTACACCAATATTTTTTGCAAAAATGGTGGTTAAAAAGCTCACAGTTTTCTTAAAGTTAAAAACTGACGGTTCTAGTCCTCGGGTAACCGTTGTAACGTCTTCAGTCAGAGCTTGATCACAAATAAAACACACGGGCGTACTAGAATCCTTTGAACAAATATTTATCAAATCATTAGATGTCATTTCACCCACAACAATATTAATGATCTTAATTAAAAAAATGAAACCTCACCGTGTGCTCAAAAAAAAAGAAGCTCAAGAATTTTCAATATTTTCCTGTTTTTTTTATCAATAAAAATTTCAAAATTTATTATTTAATAATAACAATAAAATTAATAATGACTTGAATTTTACTTTTGACACTGGAATACTACTAATTTATTCTTTAAAAATCACGAAAGAGATAGTGTTTACATGTAAAATTGTCAGTTGTTGACAAACAATACAGCAGAAAGCATCCACGTGTACACACACTAGAGCAGACGCCGTCGACCACACTATAGATGGGTGGCGTGGCGGCGTGCGAGATAAAAATGGGGCATCCATACAACAAATTTAGAGACAAATTTCTTTTTAATGCAACAAATAAAATACTTGATACAAATATCAAAGGAAAGTTCAGAATGTGACCTTTCATCGGGTATGATGCTTGACCGGGAAGAATTTTACTGTAAAGAGAAAAAACTGCTCGAAAAAACTCAGAAGAATATCTGTCTTCCCTCAGAATACTGGAAATTTCCCCGATTTTTCTGAAAACCCAGGGGTCTGGGCAAAAAAAAATTATACCATCGGCAAGAGGATATTTTAGCCTTTCTCCCAATATCAATTATAAGCGGGTTTGACAGTTAATCATCGAGAAATTCTCGATAAACCAGAGCGCTCGGGAAAACTCCAGAAATCCACAAAAATCGCCTCTTGGAAAACACATTATTCAAAAAAATACGGGCGAATTATTGGTAGCATTGTTTCGGAATAAATAAAGTACCCACCAAAGAACCATTATCCAATAGGATTGGCTGAAATAACTATTAATAAAAATAATATGAATAAATCCCTGGAAGCATTAAGAAATCTAGCGAATTTTGGCCTGGTTTTCCAATGACCCAGGAGCACAAATTGAGAGGATAAAAGCACGCCTTAGTAGCCACAGATCCCTTCTTTCACCCGCACTTTGATTCATTAAAAAATATTGATTTTCACGCGAGTTATTGAAAAATTAGTAATTTACTTGGAGACGTCAAGCCCTCAGAGCGTGCTCTCTATAAGCCGGCCTGGAGCTCAATTTTGGGTCGGCGTTCGGGCCATTTATCTCGAAAACTATCTAATTTTTCGAAAAAATGCTAGGGATCATTTTTGTGGGTAAGGAACTGCTCTTTTTTTTTCGTCTGAACAAAAATTCTCCAGTGGTTAAATATCGGCAGATATCGCGGGAAAACAGATTTTCTGGAATTTCAGAGCCATTTTCCCACCCTTCCACAATGGTCAGGTACCTGACATTTTGGGAATTTAATGTGCCTACCATAACCTGCAAATTAAAAAAAAATTGCTCTTGCTGGACCAGTTGCCCATGTTGACACCTTCGTTTACTGGACTATTATGAAACTTTGCCTGCCTTATGAAACTATTGTTTCCGTATTAACGACTACCTGCTGTTGGTTTTGGTCTTAAATCGATCATCATAAGTAAAAACGAAATATCTTGGAACTAAGTATACTTTCGATATCTTGTTCAATCAACTCGCTGAATGTCTCCTTATCTGTGACAAATAATTGATTCAGAATAAGAGAAGTTGAAGTATGCAAGGAAAAATAAATATAGCATGGTTCCCCTGACTTTTTATGAACGAATTATTAATTATTGCTCTTTAAAGTCACAAACCTGAGCTGTTACTTGTTTAAAATAAATTTGTCTTGGTGAAAAAAGGAAAACAAGATTGTCCTATTTCATATTCTACTGACACGTTTAGGTTTGGTAGTTTATGATGTGGAGAGCAAATCTCAGCAAATCGTTAGACTTTAATTAACAATTAGTTCTCGTAGTTATTTAAATTGCCATCGTTTTGTAGTGTTGTTAAGTATGGAATACGGGGAGAACGAGATTATGTATTTTTTTTCGATTTACGACTGTTTCAACGAACCTAGATGACTATTTAATTGATCTCTCGCTTGGATTAGTGCTTTGAAACGGGGTCTTCTCAGTGAATCACAAGTTTAAACTTGGCATGTGTTGGGTTGGTTAGTGCACCTATATCAGTCAGTTAGAATGACACAAAGTTCAGCTTCAACTAATCGATTCGGCTGCCCTCTAGCACGATAATATGTTCGATGTGTCAAAGTCTTATGTTCTGTTATGGTCTATTAGTTTGAAAAACATTGAAAAGGTTTATTTTTTTATGAAAAAATGTACAAATTGAACGTAAATAGAATCTTGTGTTATATACGTGCCATATCTACAATTAACCGTGGGCGTGTGCGTTAAGCTACCTATCAACCTTTGTTACATGTTTCGCCCACTCTTAAATTTTTCAGTTTATTCAATAAACAACGTTTTTTTGTGTTGTTGAAAGTGTATTCTGTGAAATGTCCATCAATTGCGAGTAATCCGGTTAAACCTATACAAAAATGGATGAATTTAAATATTATGATTGATCATCGAATACGTGTATAATACAACAGATACATACATCATTGTCACCCGTGTTAACAAGTAACAATGAATTGGCTAATTTAAAAAAAATACTAAATAAAACCTAACTAATCCGACCACATTTTCATATAAACCAACACTACGTATGTTTGAATTTATGTATGAAAAAATATTAGTACGGAGGCAAAATTAACTAACGTTTTAAAGAGGTTATTTAATTTTTCGTGTGTGCATTTTTTTCAACTGATTGTCCAAAGGGACATCCATCACCTGTGGATTTTTTGCCTCTTCAAATTTGGGAGTGTACAGTATTGATAGTATTACGAGAAAGGAAGGTTCATTTCATTTTTTCTGGAGTTAATTTGTAATGTTTTCCCATTAAACCTGGATCAAGCGTGTGGTTGACATTTGTCAAAAAGATTTTTTAAAATTTTTGAACGGCTGTGTTGGTGGTATTATTAAATTATCAGTGACTGCTCTAAACACAATCAGCTTGGTTAGGTGAAGTTATTTAGAAGATCGGGAAATAATCCTGTTAGAGTGACTTCTAGGAATAGCACAAATGAAAGAAAAAAGGTAGAACGTGTCGCGGGACACACGGTAGGAACTTTAGTTCCTTTTAAGCAAAAATTATGTAATACATCTGACGTTATAGATAAACAATTTGCATATTCCTCGGTGGTCGAATAGTAAGCAAACCAGACTCTCCCCGTAAAGAAGTTTTTTTTTTATTGTTAATTTTATTTTTAACTAATTATTATGCTTGATATTAATAACGACAACAGGTAGACGTTTGAAATATTTAGCAGAACATTCATTATTATAGATAATGGTACGGTACCCTTCATGAGGGAGTACGACTGGCAACATCTACTCATAACAGCATCGTATATTTAAAAAGGGAAACCGTAGCATTATAAAAATTGGACATTCAAGAACTGTACGTGTACCACAAAAAAAATTAGTGGAAACATATTATTGAATTGTTAAATTTTTAATTTGAAGTTATATTACAGTTTATAGAAATTTTTATTTTCTAGATTTTTTTCTTGAGTGGGTCGTAGAAAAAATATGCTGTTCGACTCGCGTGGATTGTCCATATCGCACTTGAACGGTTGAGCACTCCACCTACGGCGTCGTGCTCAAACTTCATCCTCGTGCTTTATGGCCATCATATCCACAGTAGTTGCACAAACTACTATTTCTATCAAAATATGCCCTTTTACATTAAAAAACAAGCTGCCAAATGTCAAATCAACTTATCCATTCATTTTAAAGATATCGAATTAAAACATTCAAGTTTTCAAAATTTCAACACCCTGTATTTTGAAAAGTAAATGTGCTAGACCCCTTAATCCTCATATCATTTTGTTCAATTTTACGAGAGGAATCTACATGCAAACGTTGTAATTACACTTAACGTTCGAGATGCTTATACCATTTTTTGCGCGATCGTATTGAAATAAATTCCGAATAAAATAATTTAAATTTCTTCGAAATAAACGAAATGCCAAAAGTTACATTTATACTTCTCGATCAGTTTAAAATATATTTTGCATTTTGGTGAAATTGTTTTCATGCTATTTATTACCGTAAATCACTTACCGACGTGTTAAACTTAGAAACCAGTAAACACAACCTACCGTCCTGACAACCGATGCTGTAAATAAACAAAAAAGATCGATCGCGCAAAAAAAATTATGGAAATAATAGTAAAAATGTATGCGAACAAATTCAAGTAGATCACCAGCACTGCGAATACCAGCTTTGCATAGAATTTTAATATAGCGTCGGTGGTTCAGTGGTAGAATGCTCGCATTCCACGCGGCCAGCCCGGGTTCGATTCCCGGCTGAAGCATATGAATCGCTGCTTCGTAAACGAGAGAGAGACTCAGGAGAGAGCACACGCACGCAAGCAAGGCACATAACGAAGCAACGTAACATAACGTAACGTAACGGTTAGATCTTTTGCGTCGCGACCCCTGGTCGCTCAAACATAACCTGACGTAAAGAACTATAGTTCCAATAATTCCTGAGCAAAGAGGACAGAGCATGAAGATTTTATGTAAAATGTGGACAGTAGATGTGCGTAGAAAATTTTAATGATATTTGTGTCAGGTCCTGTGAATTAAAATTATTAGTAGTAAATATATATATTTTCCAAGCTGAATGACATTTGTGATTCACTCCGTTTTTGTGTATTAACACCAAATCCAGGATTACATCCTCCACAAACAGATGACACATCAAAAAATCACGCAGCCAAATCATGGCTGTATTAAATCCATCAAATTCGATTATTGGTCGAAAAATGGTCCTTATTTGACAGCATTCTGCTTTCCTGCAGAATTGATACTACTGATTGGTGGAACCGAACCGAATATTACTGTTAAAAGATTTGTTAATTACTGATTTTATCTGATAATCATGAAAATAAGAAATAATCCACATATAAGGGGTAGAAACAATTAATTTGATTTAAAAAGCCTACCCCAACGGAAATGCTTTAAGTGCAATTTCTCCTGTACTAAACCAGTTCCGAGAGTTAAAAAAAAGACTAAATTATATCAACCATTCCATCACTGTCATCTTCCTTAGAGGACAACTGACATTTTTTCCATGCGTATCACATACCCTCATCACAGTGAATAGATAGCGCGAGGGTCCCTACGTAATCAGCAACCTTACTACAAGGGCTTAGCACTCTTCTCTGTATAATTCACTTGCCTAACGCACCGCTATGTAGATAATCTGGTTTCTTTACTGTCATCTAATTTACTTTAATCTTTGTTAATCCTGTAAATAAAGTGACAAAAATGTGTAAGAGCAAAACAGCGGAGTATAATCTTTGAATTTTTCATAATATTTACTTGAGTGGACAAGAGAAAACAGCAACAATATCTGTATCTGTGGGAGGGTGGGATTTTGCCCATCGGATGAGTGGAGCATTTCGGATAACCAGGATACAGGCAAATCTCTCAATTTTTTTTCATTCCAGTTTTTTTTGTAGTCGCTCCAACCAATAAGGTTGTTAGCGACGAAAATTATAGGAACATGTACAAATAATTATATAAGGTGGTACAATCTGTTTTCTTTGATAAATCGAACTAATGTCCGATTTCACCATCCATTTCCTAAAGTTAGGTAATACCTAAATCAGATTTTGGAATGACAAAATAGAATTTACGTTTCACCATGCGCTAAGAAACGCCTAAACATGATAGAAAATACCCAATATTGTCACTCTCAAGTCATTCTTAGCGCGTGGTAAAACAAAAATTTTACTTAGCAATTCCAAAATCTGATTCAAGTATTACCTAACTTTAGGAAGTGGTTGGTGAAATTGGGCATAAGAGTTCTGAGTCCATTTGCTCGCCCAAAACAGTTTCCAAATTATCTGGTTACTTATTTTGTTTTCTTGTTACCAGGTATTTGGAGTAATCACATATTATGTGCTTCACTGTCAAGTCTACGTTAAATCTTTTAATTTGAAATAAGAAAAAGGGGATTATTTCATATTTCCAAAGTATGTGAACGAGAATTTTTAATATGCTTAGTTAATCTCCATATACATTTATTATTCAAAGTTACTTGCAAGCTTTTATGATTAAAAAGGTACATATTTTCGATCTAATTGAAATGTTCTTGTAGCTGATTTCCCAGTACATACATATCTGTCTACGACTTGAATAAACGTTGCGCAAATAGTATTTCACTGTGAAATTCTATCCAGTGCAGTCAACAGGGACAACCACCGGAGAGAATCGTATAATGACGTATATTTCAAAAGTTTTGATATAAAATTTAATTGGGTTGAAAAAGCGACAAAGAAAAACATTGATATGGTTTTGAAAACCATTGTTTTTCAATTGACTATCACCGAAATTAGATTTTTGAAGAAGCATATGTACTTGTACAGTGTGTCTTATTTTTGGTGAGATTGACTGAACAGTTTGTTTTTGTATGAAATCATTTTTTCTCCTTTAAATAGTCCAGAAACTGAACACCTGAAAATATCGAAAGCTCCTGAAAAGTCGTTGAAGATTCCACTTTGGGCTCAATTTGTAGGTCACTTCAGGTGTTTTTAAACGAGAAAAAACTTAACGCGATTGATTTTACGGAAGGGGGGGAAAATGGACCCCTAAACCCTGGAAAACGGGTTTCTCGCTAATATCTGGCTAAATATGCGAATTAGAGAATTTGTTTTCAGATAAAATGAAGATCGTCTTATTATCTACAAAGTGGTGTAGTTATCGAGATAATGAGACCTAAAAGTCTCCTCATTTCAGCTGCTGATGCTCTGCCTATAGGAATTCTGCTGTCTAAACATTAACTTGTAAGCGGGCGGACGATGTGCATTGAAAAGCAATATACAGTGATGGGCAAATGTATGGATCCAAGTAAATATCTCTGGAGTTATTAGAGATAACAAAAAGAAATTTGGAAGGTGGATACTACAGTAGATTGCCTATTTGTTTTCATATTTTTCAACAATTTTGAACGTCCGGTTTTACCGGAAGTAATGTCGATTTTAAAATTTGCAATGGAACACCCTGTATATTATTTTAGTTTCTGATGAAATATTTTATTACGAATACAAAAATAATAAATAATTTGCAAGAATTAGCTGCAACAATAACTCAATAGATCCAGAGAATTCCACCAGAAGTAATGGCTAATGTTACTAGAGAATTTACAAACCGACTTGCCTATTGTCAAGAAGTAAACGGTGCTCAGTTTGAACATCTAATACATTAATTTTAGTTCAGTTAAGTTTCAATGTTTTGAAAATTACTTAGTTTCAGTTAATAATTTTATGATTATTTCTTTAATGGATATTATATTTTTCCTTTCCTTAGTTACTTTTCTGTTAATATCTCGGTATAGGTATTGAAATGAAAAATATCGAACCCGATATTTTTGTATTCGTAATAAAATGTTTCATCAGAAACTGAAATAATATACAGGGTGTTCCATTGCAAATTTTAAAATCGTCATTACTTCCGGTAAAACCGGAAGTTCAAATTTTTTTAAAAGTATGAAAACAAATAGGCAATTTACTGTAGTATCCACCTTCCAAATTTCATTTTGATATCTTTAATAATTCCAGAGATATTTACTTGGTTCCACACATTTGCCCATCACTGTATAGGATGATAAATTTTTAAATCGCGCTTGTTCTAGATTGTACAGAACTCCGAAAACGGCTGAAAAATGTAAATAAACAATTCAATTTTTCATCAAAACGCAAAAAAAGATATTAAAAAAAAATCTCTGAGATCATTCAGACCTAAGGTTCCATTATTAAAAAAAATTAGGATAAAAGAATATTTAAAAAAAAAAGATGAAAAAATTAATGAAATAGTCTCAAAATCTTATGGAAAAAAACTTTGACCCCTTTTTAAAATATTTTTGTCAAGTACGGACGAGCTGCAAGTCACATGAAATGGTCTTCCCATTGCGATGAACTTTGAATCATCGGGAAATGTCAATTTTCTGCCGAGTTATGGAACAATTCGTCAGCCCCTGCATAGACAGCAGAATAGGCTGAAATGAGGAGACTTTTAGGTCTCATTATCTCGATAACTATTGAATTTTCGAAAAAAATGATAGGCACCACTTCTGTAGATAATAAGACGATCTTCATTTTTTATTGAAAGAAAAATTCTCTTAATTCGCATATTGAACCAGATATTAGCGAGAAACCCGTTTTCCAGGGTTTAGGGGGCTATTTTCCCCCCCTTCCGGGAACTCAATTGCGTAGTTTTTTTTTCGTTTAAAAACCCCTGTCGTGACCTACAAATTGAGCCCAATGTAGAGTCTTCAGGGACTTTTCAGAGCTTTGTCCCTTCATTTACTGTACTAAAATGGAATCATGAAATTTTCGCAAATCCAGTTTTTAAAAGTGAAGATACTCATAACTGTACTAATATGATAGATAAAACGTTCCAGTCTTGACCAATGGATTCAGGGGACAATTTTACATATTCCAGTGGATTTTGAGTCGACAATACCCAGCAATAAGGAAGTTAACGGAGACCAGCTTACATTAAATATTTCCATACCTACCCCTTTCATCAAAATTTTCGACAAAAAGAATGTTTTCGATATGAAAAATGCTCAAAATTCGCCCCGAGAGGGTTTGGAGACGATAACGAATCAACTGCCACAGTCTGTTTTTGTATAAGATCATTTTTTCTCCTCCAAATGGAGTGAGGAAATTTTCGAAAATCCGCTTTTAATAACTAAAGATACTCATAACACGACTAATATGATAGATTAAACTTTCTAGTCTTCACCAATCGATTCAGTGGATTTTGAATCGATAATTGCCAGCAATGGGGAAGTTAGCGGAAACCAATTTATGTTAAATAGTTCCATACCTAGCGCTTGCTTCGAAATTTTCGATAAAAAAATGTTTTCGACATGAAAAATGCTCAAAATTCGTCTGCAGGGGTTTTTTGGGACTGGAAATTGACTGACGAAGTTTTCAATACTAAAGATACTCATAACTCGACTAATATGATAGATGGAACGTTCTAGTCTTCAACAATCGATTCATTGGGCAATTTTACATACTCCAGTGGATTTTGAGTCGATAATTCCCAGCAATGAGAAAGTTATCGGGAACCAGTTTATATTAAATATTTCCATACCTACCCCTTGCTTCAAAATTTTCGACAACAAAAAGGGTTTTCGACATAAACAATGTTCAAAATTTGTCTCCGGGGGTTAGGTTAGGTTAGTGATGTATTGAGATTTTTCTGACAAAACTGGTTAATTTTATTTACGACAGATTCATGCTTAAGACGACATAATGTTTTTTCCCAAGTCAGCTTCTTGATTAAGTACAAGGAACTAACAATTTGTATTTGTACCGAGTAACAACACCCCTATCCTAATTCAACGAGGATTTTCGAGTAGTTATATCTCAGTTGTTCGATGGAGGATGGCAAGCCGGAAATGAAAAGAAACCAAGGTGTGGAATCTACAGAAAAACTAGAGAGGTGAATGGCGAGGCTATTATGCTACCCAATGAGCGATGTCCAAATCGTATTAAATTACTTATTCGGGAACTTTATGAGATATATTGATCCTTTTGACGAAATTAGCAGCTATTTTTTGGTCATGGTTTTCAAACAGTACCTAGCTTTATGAATGAAAATATTACTGGGTAAAAAATCTTTAGAATCCACAAATTTTTTGGAAAAAGATCATTTTGGGTATAAAATAATAATTTGTAAGACAAATGAGGAATATGAAGGCTATTTCCGGTACAATCATGATTTTATCATTTTAATCTAGGAATTATTAAACGATTTTGGACATAAATTATTATTACAACGTTACCAAATCCATTAACATTGTTCGACGTTTGACGTTGAAGATACATCAAAAATAAACTTGCATATAAAATATGTACAAATTAGTTATTAGAGGTACGACACTG